>JAQIWU010000068.1:0-42137 GCA_034696445.1 Isotomiella minor
GCAATTACAACTAAATCTACCTACCTACCAATCTTGAGGTGCCTGATAATGTATCAGTCAAGTTGTACTTAAAGCTTAACACTGCATTTAGCGGACTTCACACTTTTCTGACCGCAAACGTTGTCAGCTATTGGTAACACCACTTTTCTCACCTTCGCTTGCTTTCATTAAAAAAATATCACAGTTGCAAAAAGAAATGACCAAAGGGGAACGAATTCAAAAATTGTAGTGTAGCATTGATGGAAATTCAGTTCCTTTTTGTTTGCGAAAAGATTAAAAAGATACAATTCTACCCCACTTCTACAACTAATTTTAAAGCTTTGATTTGTAGCAAGCGTTTGTGTCAGACCTTGACGATCTTCATCAGCAGCACTACATTATTCTAATTAACGTTGTAGCTGTAGACCGATTCCCAACGTGCCGAGACAAGCCTTTCGATTCCATAAAGATTGCAGTCGCTATTTACAAATAAATTACTTAAAAATAAGTAGTCATCAATCGCCACAAACCAAAAATACATAACAAAACTCAAATAATTAACAAAGTCCTTCAAAATACTACACATTACGTACTATTTGCATCCACTTCTGCACTGTGAGGTAAGAACATCCAGGAAAATCAGGTACACCATAAATGCAAACCATGAAAATAATACATCTTGAACTCAACTCATACCTAATTCCAAAATGAGTCAAAGCTTACATCTCAAGCCTTTCAAATTCTTCTTCAATACTGATTAGAAACGGAAATAGACTCCGTTTGATTAGATCGCGTGAAGGGGAAAATATTTGCGAAGAGTGAGTAGTCTATGTCGTTATCATTTGCGTCAAAAGCAGACGTAAGATCAACACCAAAGTCAGACAAGTCGGAGGAGCGACCAAGTTTGTTGGTGGTTTCTGGAAACAATTCATTCAAATCGTCTTCCGTTATTTCATTTTCTTCTAAAAGACGGCTGGCTTGATGCTCTGTTTCAGGGTCAATTTGAAATTCTAAACTTTTTTCCAAGTCCTCGTCGGAAAACTCACAATCTGTAACAACGCAATAAAACATGATATTGAATCTGAAACACGCAGAAGGCTTTTAGATGGATAATCTTACCCGGCTGACCGGACACAGAATGATCAAAGGTTGAGTCAAACGAGGCATCCGTTATGACACCGTCCGACGTACCAATTTCCGACGAGTTCATAGAATTCAGAACTGTATCCATCCCTTGAATCCTGGCATGCTTTGTACTCATGGAGGAGCCCAAAGACCTTAGGTCTGGCTGACTTAGAAGTTGCTGCAACTGTGCCTGAGCACTGGTGCTGTTATTTGATTTCAAACTTGCAGTTGTTGCTAAACCAGAGTGCGGATGAAGCAATGGATGATGACTGATGTGGCCGTTAAAATTGTTAAAAACAAGCTGTCCATTCTGTCCATTTTGTAACTTCGTCTTTGAATCAGCACTGTCACCATCAGCAGGGTTTAAGGGTTTAAACAAGACATTTCCATTTCCATTGCACATTAAAGACGCGTCTTGTTTGCGTTTCTTGGAATTTAAGTTTCCACTCTGCAGATGAGGAAGCGTTAATCCGTTCTTTCCATCCCCATTCATTGCGTAGTTATTTTTAATTGAGTCACCGACATGAAAATCAGTGTTCAAATCAGAAGGAGTATTATTGGACCTCTTCTTGGTATTCTTTGTCTTTGTGGTGTTGAGTGTTCTTCCATCATCGACTACCATTATGTCCGATACTTGTTTTCTTTTCGACCCCTAGAGAAAAGAAAAACATTAGTTAAACATCAATCAACTATTTCTTTCTGCAGAGTGACTTTACCTTTCCTTTCTTCTTACTCCCAGATAAAAGTAAGCTATTATCATCGTATTTAACAAATTCGTTGATAATTGGCTCGCTTAGCAGAAAAGAACTGGAGATCGAGGGAGTTTTCCCATTTGTCATCGTCATTTCCGGTAGTCTCCCCACACCTGTTCGGAAGTCCTCAGGAGCTTCACAGTTCTTCTTCCCTTTCTTATTTATGTCCTTACTACTATTCTTCACATCATCTGGTGAAGAGGAGTATTTTAGTGAATCACTCTGAACAAGTACATGAGCACAATAGGAAGAGTCCTTTAGGATACATGTCAGTAAAGAGTTGCGTAAAGCTCGTTTCCATATTTTTTCGCTTCTTTCACTATCATTCGTGGCATTTTTAATGGATAAATGATGAAGCTTGAAAGTGTGTCGAACGCGATTGAGAAATTCTTGTCTGGATTCTGTCGACCCCCTTGACACACTTGGCATTGCTGAGAGAAAAGACGGTGGGGATGATATCTGTGAGTTTCTTTGAAGGTTTTGAGCGGACACACCATCACAAGTAGAAGAAGTAGCGACGTTACAATTTAAATTTTCTATACTAGTCTTGACCCTAGCTTTCAAATTATTAGTAGTACAATCTTGAGTTAAATTTTCATTTTGTTCTATATCCAGAGTGGCTGATATTGTCCGAGGAGAGTAAATTGTTGGCTTTGAATTGGAAGTGCTGCTGCTGTCAGTTGGCTTCGTCGTCACCACTGTCTGTAAAATAGAGGTTTCCACTGACTTCAACGTCTTCAGTTGGTTGAACAATTTCTCATTTTCTGGCATGCAGACTGACGAAGAAAGAGTCGTGGAACAGAAAGTTGCTGTTGATAATGATGACGGCAGCGGCGACGATGATGATAATTCAGAATTCCTTCCGGTAAGCGTAATTACAGCAGAAGAGGCTGAAGTATTTGTATTGATTGTAGTCTTCGGCTTTAAAGCATTTGGAAGCTTCGTATCGTGAGCATGGGCATTGGAATTGTTATTACTGAGGGTTTTCTCCTTTTTCCCTTTTGAATTTGAAGTTGTGGTAGATTTCTTTGGTTTTTTCTCACTCTTCGAGAAGGAGGGTTGGATTTTCCCATTCTTCTTATCCAATTGTCTTCTGAACCCCTTTTCCTCATTACCATTGTTTTTCTTGGTCGCTTTTGAAGTTGTCTTATCAGCCCCCTTCTTCCCTTTCGCTGTGGTTATGATTTGCACCTTTCCCCCATTAACAATCCCATTGATGCTCCCACCCTTCGGAATCCATTGGATTTCCGAATGTTCCTCTTCAAACTTGAAGACAGCGTTGGGATCTTTCTTAATTCCTGTCGAGTTTGATGAGCTGTTACTGTTCGAATCTGACTTTGATGATGATGACGACAAGCCCGTCTCACCACCACTACTTCCACCTTTTGTGGGTCCATTATTTTTTACTTTCCTCTCTGTCTTTGGTATGATCCCTGCCACCTGCATGTGACTGTGACAGTAGCCACGCTCCCTGTCCGTCGGAATCGCATTTTGGCAAATCTGGTTGTTATTCCTCGTCACATAAGTGCAACGCTTGAAGGGGGCTGATTTGTCTTCCAAAATGTGCCTACACAAAACAAATCGTCAACTGAGGAGTCCTCTAAACAATGCATGAAGTTAAGAAGACCCTACCTGATGCAAAATCCATAGCCATTGAGTCTCCTCTGTCGACACAGTTTGCTAGAGTACGAGCAAAGGGCCTTGTTGTCCGAAGGACTGAAGTGAATGTGTTTCCCTTCAATCATGAAGAAAAAGTCGTCTTCCTTCCTTCCAACTTCCAACAATCCGTTCCGTGTGTATTCCTTTTAAGTCTCTCTCTCCTCCAATGTCTCCGTCATAGATGAATAGAAGTGGTCGTCATCATCTTTTCTATATAAAAAAGGATCCAAAAAATTACAGAAATTGAAGGATCTAAATTGACGATTGAAGGGACTTACTCTTTTTATCCAACAACGTTCAAGATACCCTTCCCTTTCCTCACCAAAGTGGAGACAGTCCAATAACAGTCCTTCTTTCCTCCTCAATTATTATGTCATGTCATTCATGTCATCTTGACTGGCGATACTATTATTATTTATTTATTGACTTTCACTTCAAAAGTCACAAGGGGGAAGAAAATAAATAGATCGTCTTTGTCACCATTTTTCCTCCACAAAACTAAAGAAGAACTCAACAATCTTCTCCAAAAATGGTAAATTACTTTATTTTTAGCCTGTTTGTTGTTATTTATTTACGTCCTTTATTTTTAAATCTCTCTAAAAATCCTTTCTCTCTCTTGTTTTTGTCAACAACTTTGTCTCATTTCTTCAATCAATTATTATTCCTTCAAACAAAAAGCAATTAACATTGAAACTGAATTATATTTTTATTTATTTACTTTTTTTAATGAATGAATGAATGAATGAATGGCCAGAAGAAAAGTATTTGATTGCATTGTGAGGATGGAGAGAGACGTAAAAAATACTTGTCTACATTTTACAAGGGTTCGCAAGAGGGCTCTTTCTCTTTCTTGAAATGTAAATTCAACTTTCTCCAAGAAAAGAAAGATCTGGAAATTGAATGATGATGACACCTTTGATAAGTTCAAATTGAGTCATGTCATGAGGATTATGCAAGTCTGACGAAAATTTAGCAAATGACTTAAAAAAAGTGCGACGTAAATTCAATTGCAAGAAAAACTTTAAAAAATTGGAGAAAGTTGTTCAAGACTTTTAAGCAATTTGAGATGAGACCCGCGTGGGTTTAAAGCCTCTTCACCTGAACGAGTAGAACAGAGAAGTCCATCGGGTCAAGGTCTCTTATCTAAATTCAAAAGTGACGTAAAAGTAAAAGTGGCGACGGTTGGTGTGAAGAGACGTATCCCTTTCTCGCCTTTCCCCCTGGTCTTAGAATGATTCAGGATGACCTGTGGAGCTTACTAGTGTCGATAAGTGAGGGTCTCAAGTTTGTCCCGAGCCTCCTCCCCCCTTTGTCCTTTCTTGTTTTCTTGTCAAGTTTTGTGGCAGTTTGTTACTTTGCCTGGAGATCGACTGAGACTGCGGGAGACGTGCCACCTGCGCCCAGACCTCCGTACGTTATCCAAATCACGACGACGACGACGACGACGGGGAATAATGGGTCTGGTGACTTGACCAATCATAATAATAATATTGCGGACATCCGTCTTCTGAGTAGTGGGGTGGATGTGAATAGCGTGTTTCAGGATTTGAGGAACCATCGGATCCTGAGGATTGCAGGAGGAAGAGTGAATAACAACACGTCAGCAGTTCCGAACCAGAATCATAGTCACAGTCATAGGGGGACTTTGTCGAATACAAGGGCGAACCTTAGGGTGTACCAACAACAACGCCAACAGCAGCAGAATCCGGTGAGGGGTTCGTCACTGCTGGGATTACTACATCCGACAAGGGTCATTCGTCCCTTACTCGCGTCACAAGTTGCAGCCTCCAATTCTTCGCAGCCGCAGAATTTCATTGTGTATCATCGAGTAAATGTAAGTTAACACCTTTCTTGCATACTGCGAAGTTGACTTATTTTGTTGCACAGGTTTATCATCATCACCATCATCATCATCATTCCTCTGACCCTTCTGCTGCCAACCCATCGTCAGTGCCGCAACCAACTTCTGGGGAAGAGACAAATTCCAATTCAACGCCAGTTATAGATAATTCTACGCAGTACGAGAATAATACCTCGACCACAACCACCGCTTCGGACGAAGAAGGGGTTGTGCATATTATTGAGTCGGTGTCTGAAACGGATGCCTCTACATCTACATCTACAAGACCTCAAGTCGATGGTGGTGCAAACGACGTTACCTCTTCAGAACCTGAGGGCGAAGAAACTAGTAGTGAACCCATATTGTTTGAGGATAATAATGTTGAGGGATTAAGACGACGGTCTGTTAACGTTAACAGTGGAGTCCCACAACCTCAGTCCCAGTCCCATTCTGATCCCTCTTCTTTTCCTACCCCACCAAGTTTTCCTACAATGACGAAGGAGTCGAATGCTTCCCAGTCCCAAAATTCTTCTGGAGTCGCTACTGGAACTGGAAGCCATGCTAATGCTGCTGGTGCAAGTGATATTCGGTTTATAATCAAATTCTTGAACGATACGCAAATAGAAGTTACGTCCCAAGCTGACGAAAAAATTGTAGACTTTAAAAGGTAAGAGATATTTAGTTTTTCAGTGTGCTAAATTAAATTATTCTCTTCCTATTTTCCTTTTAGGAGGGTGTTTGCCAATGAGCTCTCCGAAAACAAGACGGTGAGACTGATTTTCAACGGCAGGGTGTTGGATAATGACGCAAGCACTGTACGGGAGTCAGGCATCTTTGACCAGTGCGTGGTTCATTGCCTCGTCGTGTCAAGACCAACCACGACAGGAAACGGTGGCGGGGGAAACAATGCAACCTCTTCTTCGGGACAGAGGACCAACGGTCGACGTCATCACACAATTGAACCAGGAATGTTCTTCGTAGGATTTATAGGAGTGTTTCTTATATTTCTTTGGTTCATATGTTTTCACTTTGGTCAGCATTTATTCACCCAGAGCGCTGTGGTGTCGTTGACTGTCCTCACCGGACTATTCCTAATTGGTCTAGTAGCCTTCTACCTTCCTGTGCATCCTGCCAATGCTGCACAGTGAATTAAAATTAAACTGCAACAAAAAGAACGCCATAGTACGTCTGAAAAATCAAATCCAAGGACTAGATTTGCTCGTAGCAAAGACATACCGTAGTACTTTTTGTTTAGGTTTAGAATGAAATTGGCAATCGAATACAGTAACAATTAGATTAGCAGCAGGGAGGTCAATTCAAGTCAAATTACCTCTGTAGTAGTATTGTAGTGTCGAAGGGTAATATGAATTAATTCATTTTGGCTAGGTCCTTGTCCTTAATAATATTATTTAATACCTGTTATGTTCATCAGCATGTGATATATAACGAAAAACCGAGAGCGTCGCGTCGCACGGTACGACGACTTTATTCCACATACATATTTGCAAATAATATTCAATATTCCAATAATTGTCTTCGTCTTGTGGTAAAGATAAAATTAAGGTAAACTTAACTTTGCGTTGAATTAACCTACTGGTGACCTAAGTCATAAAATTAGTTAAACTAAAAGTAGGCACGACGGAACCGTATTGAACAAACCGATGATGGATTATACGCAATATGTAAAATAGATAATTTATGAAATCTGGTAAAAGTATTAATAAAAGGCCGTTAAGAATATAAACGTCAGTGTTACTCTGTAGAATAATGCGTAATTTGTCCGAGACTAAGGAATCCCAGGTGTATATCTCCTTCTGCCCCCACTCGAAGGGCATGTATGCCACTGAATTTCTCCAACTGACTTGCATCCATGTCGAATAGGTAGCAACTCACCCTCCACCCACGGATTTCCTTTTCATCATAATTGTTCTTCCGAAAGTAGAACTCGACATCTTTCAGGTTGTCGGAGTAATTGGGTGGGAGGAAGTGGCGGAGCTTAAGATGAATATAGTACTTTCCGGCGACGGAAGTCGCCAAGTGGTCCGTGGAGCCCAATAGGAACTTTCTATACAGTTATTGAACAGTGAGTTTTAGCGACTGAGTTGCAATTGACTTATAAAAACTTACTTGGCTTGCATATTCTTTTGACAAAACTCCAAATATATTGTTGGCTGATGGTCGACAGAGACGGACTTCCACACTGCGAGGACAGCAATAGACATTCGGTCGCTGGAGAAAGGGATGCTCAGTGGAAACCAGCTTAAAGTAAAAGATTTGAAATCCTTCATCTTTCATTTTGACATATCACAATGAGGTGCATACATGGGACAGAATTTCAAAGGATTCTGGTAGTAAGATCCTCCCTTGGCATTTAGAATTCGAAGAGATCCACCCCCTAAAAATCCCACGGTCGCATCAAACTCCACTTTCCGCTGAAGGCATTCGTTGGTGCTTGTGTTTGGCAGTAGAATGACAGGCTGGAAGGACTGTAAGCTCAAATTGAACCAGCCAGACTCGGACGAGGAAGATGAATCCTGAATAAAAGACAGAAAGATACAATACTTACTTACTAAATTGATTTCTTTAGTACCTGTCCAAACTGGAACTGTTTTGGTCCATATCCTAATGAGAAATCAGTGGCGAAGAAGACTTTGAACTTCTTTGACGTAGAAGAATCATCACAGTTTGTTGGAGAAAGTAGCTGGACTGACCCAGCATCGTTCCTTTGTTGAAGCTCGTCATTTAAGCATCGGAAATAAAAGTACTTGGAACAAGGGAGCCATAAGGCGTCGTCCGTTTGGTGGAATAGGTCGTAGGAATGACACTCAAATGACCAACTGTGAAAAAATCCATTGTTAAAAGCCATCTTCATTAGACTGTATCAACTTACCCCGGTGCAAAAATAGCATAAGAGAGATTGTGGTTGGCCACCTTTTCCACTGCCTGACAAGTGTTCGTGCCACCCCCACCGAAACACCCCCTGCCAAAAACATCCACGCCCACATAAACGTCAAAGCGCCTGTCCCCAGCGAATGTCCCAGACGCCTGCAGCTTTTCATCCGTCCATCCATAGTTGAGATAAATCCCATCGCAGGCAGAAAAGTAGCAGGCATTCAAGTCATTCAAACAGTCCTGCCATTTCAACTCTCCAGTCGTAGTCACTGAGTCGTACCAAATGACCAAGTTGTCCGGAGAGAGGGCCTTGAGAGCCTTGGTCAGCTTTTGTAGGAACTCAACCATGCGAGGGACTTGATCTTCCCGAAGGACGTTCTCAATGTTGATCAAATACCCTTCGAAGCCGTAGTCCTTCACAATGTTGGAGAGACGCTGGACGCTACGATCAATGGCAGACTCGTCCTTCAACATTTCCCCACAGAGGGCCACACCATCGTCCCATTCTGTGATAAGCGTTCCTTCAAGGGATACACAGGAAAGGGAATGTAAAGAACAAATCATTTTGGAGAGACTCACCAAGTATCTTGACTCCATGCAAGTGAGCCGCATTTATCCACCCCAACGGAGGGATTGTGACGAAATGGTGTGAAAAGTAGCAAAATATGTCGGTTTGAAGCCAATGTCGGAAGACGTAATTTTCATGGTTTTCACATCCGTCCACAAATCTGGACAGAAAAGGTACAAATCAAAATGACATTGGGTCATATAACAAAGGTCATACCTGTCATCGCCATAACCTCCCCTGAAATCATGACACACAAACGTCTTGGGACAAGGTCCGTCAAAGCGTCTTCCATCCAGGGTCACCTTAACGTTGCTGCTAAAGGCCTTGTTTAAGGGTACTGTTTTACTTCTGTTTGGTCCCGAGGATGATTTGCTCCTCCTCTCGTAGTCTATCAGTTCCTCAAAGGTTTTAATGGGTTCATAAACAGGCTTTGAACAAGACGATGAAGAGTCACTAATTGTAAGTTTGGACAACTGTGGCGACGTGTCCATTATTCTTCCAAATCGGCCGGTATGGGTTTGACTAGAAACCTGAAGAAGTGAAAGTCAAGTGAAAGCCTTCCGTAAGGATTGCATGCAAAAAGTGAAAGTAGAGTGAAAGCAGGTGAGAAATTCTTTTGTATTAAATCAACTTACCTGTCGATTTCGAGACGTCCAGGTGTGCTGAAATGAAATTTGGACTGACTCGAGAACACATGCCTTTCTTTTTCCCCTGTCAGTCAAACCACCTCAGCTGAGCTCGGCCTGCACACGATACGAACGATCCGGCTTTTGCACTTGATGAGCTGTGCAATAATTTTAATTTTGTGCCTCGTTAAAAAAGGTAAGTATTAAAGAATTGTCTCCTGAGGTTGTTGAATTGATGGGTTTTATTTTGACCTAATTAAGAATGGTCTCCGCTCCCTCAGCACGGTTAAACGGATAGAAAAGTCAGACTTAAGATATGGACCAGGAGGACGATGAGGCGGGTGGTGCTGGTGCTCAGGACGATGAGGTCGCGAATAATGTCGTCGTCAACATGGATCAAGGTGAAGAAGGCGAAGGTGATGATGGGTTTGATGGGGCTGGTGGTGATGATGGGCTTGGGCCTTTGAGGGAGAAGGAGTTGGAGGCGAGGATGGAATGTTTGAAGACGAAGGCAGCCAATCCGGAAATGTTTGTGTCTGGATTTGACGTGGACGAGGCGGGGATTGAGGATCCTGAAGATCCTAGTGAGTTTTTATGGATGAGCGACCTTGACCTTGTTTAATTGTCTTACTATTTTAAATCCTTCCAGACTGCCCTGGAGAAAGGTTGCTGAAAGCAGCGGAAGACGGGGATCTGGAGATAATCAAGACACTGGTGTCCGAGGAGCAGTCAGTTGTGGAGTATCGGGACAAGGACGGTTACACAGCCCTTCACCGAGCCGCCTACTCCAACCATCCTAAGATAATTCGGTACTTGGTTCAAGTAGGGGCGGATGTGGAGGTTGGGACGGAGGATGGATGGACCCCTGTGCACTGTGCCTGTCATTGGAATTCGTACAAAGTCGTTCGAGAATTGATCAACTGCAATGCGAACGTCAATGCGCAGACGAATGGGGGTAAGATGAGAGTTTGTTGTATGCTTGAATCACGGAAGTTGATTAGGCTTTTGATTGTTTGTGTAGGACAGACGCCCCTTCACATCGCGTCCAATCAGCAGTCTAGGGAATGCATGATAATCCTCCTAACTTGCCCTGAGATCGACGTGAGCCTTAAGAATAGACTTGAAGAGACAGCGCAAGATGTGGCTGGTCGGTCGGGGCGGTTTGCGTACCTTTTTGACCTATCGAAGGAGTCCATCAATAAGTTGTAGGAAACCCCTCTCTCTCTCTCTGTCAGACTGAAGAAATGATGTAAATTAATGATGATAAGAGTAAGATTTTCCATTTTTCTATGTAATAAAGAGTGCATGAATAAGAATAAGTTGCTCATTCATTTATTTGATTGTACTTTATTTATTTGACATTGATCCTTATTTTATGATACCCTGTTGTCACCAGACCCCTATAGTTCCACCCTCCTCTATGGGTCTCGGGCTGCTGATTGTAGTCGGAATCTACTGCTTTCACCCAGACCTCCTTGTCCGTCTTGTCAAGGCTCAGGTTCACTTCCCAAAGCACCCAAGCCCAATTCCGTGTGGATTTAGAGTCTGGGGCTTTGTGAGATATTGTGGCTATTTCCCAGCTTTCTCCACAATCTTTGGACACTTCCACCCTCGCAATGGAGCGACCACCCCCAGAATACGCGTAGCCTCTCAGCTTCGTGGGTCCCTTTTGAAGGGACTCTCCATCCGAGTGGGAGCAGATGTAGGAAGTGACTGGAGTGTTTGTGATAGCAGGGGTGGAGGAAAAGTCGACAGTTTCCATCGTGGTCGAAGGGCTAAATACTTTGTAGTCCCTTTGCTGCCACGGGCTTTGAGATTCTTGATCACTGACGATGATTTTAGCCAGCCATTTGACACTCCTCGCCCCCACAATACCTGGGAGGATGATTCTCAACGGGCCCCCGTGATCGTGGGGAAGGGCCTTGTCATTCATCTCGTAAGCCAGGATTGGTGTGAAGTTATCGTCGAGAAAGTAGCTTAGAGGGATGGAAGACCCATAGCATTCTCCAGAAGGATCACTGTCCAGACCTTCGAACTGGACGTGGAGTTTGTCAGGGTTCGGATAAAACGAGGGGTCAAAGCCAGAGGCCTTCAAGACATCCTTAAGTCTCGCCCCGGACCATTTCGCGTTCCCAATTGCCCCTCCAGTCCAGGGCAAACCGGCTGCGGGTTTAACTGTAGACATTTCCGATCTCCGATTGCCCCCACATTGGATGGTTGCTGAGATGGAAGCTTTTGGGAACTTGGTCTTTACATCCTTGAGCCCAAAGACTTTTGACTTTTTTATCCCAATCCCTTCGATTTCTATCCCGTAGGAATCCGCATCTAAGGCAGAGGGGACTGGAAGATGATTTCTCACATAAAAGATGTCATTTGGCGTGTAAAACTGCTCGGCAAGGATGGACGGAGGAGTTTCTCCATTGAAGGGTTTTTCTGTCCTTCGGATCAAAGCTGGGTGTCTCTTAGGCTCGTGGCTGAAGTGGTCAACAGCTTCACCCTCCTCGACTACATCGTGAGGATCCAGGTTTCCAATTCTATGTTTGCACAAAATGTCATAAATGTCTGAGCGTGTATGGACGGGGTAAAGTTCCCAAAAGGGTTCCAGTGACCCTCCAGCAGCCATCATGATTCGCGTTGGACCACCAGGATGCTTCGAGACAAAGTCCGTAATGTCATAAACCCCTCGCTTGTATGACACCCAAATCTGGAGACAAATCAAATGTTATGCATGTAGAAATATTGAGTCTCTTTTTACCTTGGTCTTGGCATCGTAATGCTTGGCCACTTCGGAACCCTTGTAGGTTGGAAGGGATGGTACGATATCGTCTGGACCACTTTTGGTAGCAGCTTTAAAAAAATTTCATGTAAAACAAGTCTACAATTGTCCACAATCCTTACCATAAATGTGCCATGTATCCTTCGTTTTCCAAGCCAAATAGCCACCTACTCCAACTCCCACGAGAAGACTTCCAAGTCTCAACTTTCTCCATGCCTCATTATCCTCAGAAGAAGAGGACTTTTGTCTGTCATAGGAAAAGTGTTTGAGGCTAGAAACTGCTTCCGGAGTACTGCACCTGCCCAATCTGCGAGGGCATTGGAAGAAAATTTTATGTCATACAAAATGCATTGAAATTGAAATGTATACCTGGTGAATAGAAGAACTTTTGCAAGATTTTTACTCATTATTTCTACTTGGTTTTGGTATAGAATATTGGACTGTACGCCGCAATATTTTATCCTCGTCTCTGGAATTTAGATATATGAAGATGTAAAAGTGTCGTAGGAATTTGTTACATTATGACGATGAATGAACACTTTTTTCGCACAAGTCAATTATGTTATATGACTGGATTAAATTCGTATCAAAGTCAAGGCCGGCCGACAGATAGACAAAAGTAAGTGGTTGTATGAATAGCTTTACTACAATTACAAGGTTGCGGTGAAATGAATTTATGTATTTGCAAAGTCTATCTTCCACAAACATTCCGTATGTAACAACCTGTATTTGTATTACATAACCAGAATATAGTTTTTGGCACATGGTACGAGTACATGGAGAGAAGTTGTGAGTGAAAACCGAAAACTATAAAACTAAACATGCGCCTACAATTTGGTCTACCTATATGCTTTTGTGAATGAACATTTTTTGTTGACAGAAAGATAAGTTGTAAGATGCTTCAATCAAAGGATTCTCATTCTACCCCTTATGCAAACTAATTATGATAGTAATAATTGGTAAATAGTATCATCCTAATGTGAAAGGTTAATTACAACTAAAGATTAGGCTATTGGGGCATATTGAGATAAGGCTTAATGAAGTTTTGGTCACAGAACAAGGTTTATTACATTTACATATTTCTTACTTTCATACATTGATAGACATTATTACATTTCTTAAAATATCTTTAACAAAGTTTCATTTCAATTTACATTTCATTGTGCATTTCTCAATTCATTTCATTTGTCAGCAAATTCATTCTTGATTGATTCATGGATTTGGATTGATTGGTTGATTAGGATTTGGCCTTTCCACGATGTTCTTGAACCTGTTCCTAATGCCTTCCACGTACACGTACCGCTTCCCTGTCTCGGGGGCCGGAGGGGGAACGGCGAAAGCTGCAGGTCCTTTGATGATCTACAGAAAGAATTCACAAATGTAAGAGTGATGAAATGACTTCGAGGCAGACTGATCAAGAACTCCGACTCTTACCTCGACTGCTATGTCTGGTGTCCTCTTGACTCGAACAAAGTTGTAGTTCCCGATGATCTTGGTGATGGTGGTCAGTGGCCACGCCCGCGTGGAGCCGGACAGAGTCACAGTGTCGTTTGTGAAGTTGATGGTCACGGTCGTCCGCGATGTGGTCAGGATGAAGTCGCGAGGATTATTTTGCGCCGCCATTGTTTCTTCTTTTCTTCAATTTCTGATGTCACCTTCTGACGATGATTGACAAGAGAGAATGAGTGTCACAAGTGCAGCTCACCTATCGACTTCATTTTTTCCAGGACGAACTGCTCGCGTTGGCATGGGATCCATGCAAGTTTTTTGGTGTCATGCACAGACGACACGTCAGACGACAAGCAGCTGCTCTCGTGACGTGACGTGACACACATCTTATCATCATATTTGTTCCTGATCTTCATCTTCACAAGAAGAATCCAACATGGCTAACCCTGCGCCTGTGCCTCCTGCTTGGCCTAATGCTGCGCGTACCCCTGACTTCGTCATACCCGCGTCCAACTCGAAAGTGACTATCAACTTTGTGACGAATGTGGTGACCGTCAACCGTGAGAGGAAGAAGTGGCCCCTCTCCAACATCACGAAGATTGTGGGGAACACCAACCTTGTGGAAGTCAAGACCAACAAGAACACGCCTGTAGAGGTAAGGTCAACCCTTTGCATGTACCTATGCATCAATGGAGACTCACTCTTTTGTTTTTGTTTCACTCCTAGGTAATCCCTGGACCTGCAGTCTTCTCCTTCCTTCCCCCGGTCCTTGTTCCAGGGAAGAAGTACGTCATTCTCGAGGGAACGAAGAACGGGTGGAAGCTCCGACACAATTGGGGGTCCCGAAGGCAAGGTCCATAGGTCTACCCGGTTGAGTCATCATCATCAAAGAAACAAACAAGTCATCCAACACAAAAGAAATGAAGTTTTAATCATACTCAATCGTTTGTCGTCACTGTAAATTATTGTAAGCCTAAAAATCAGTTCGCTTCTCCACAAAAATACTGTCATTGTTTTAGTCTGTAACAAATACCCTTGCAATGTATGACAAATCATTATATCTAAGCTAGCTGTATACACATGAATGTAATTATGATTTATGAAAAATTCAATAAAGTGCTTGTCTCTACTTGAAGTAATTCATCCAGATAATTAGGCATATTTGGATGTATTTGGTCATGGTCATGGTCATGAAAGTTCATTATTAGGAGGCAGAATGAGACAGGCAAACGACGAACAAAGAAAGTCAGTCAGCCCAGCACACAGACAGCTGAGGGAGTTCCCAAAAATAATCTCTTTTTTCTTCACTCGAAAAGACTAAAATTATTAATTAACTCCTGCACAATTAATTAGTCAAACAACGGGATTGGTATTTTAGGACCCGGGGTCGTCGTCGTCGTCGTTGAAGCCCTACATCTTCCTCACCAAAATGACGAGCCTCACATCGGAGATAAAGACTTTGGAACACGCGACCCTGAAGGTGATAAGAAAAAGAGAATCTTTTTTTTCTGGAAATTAATTAATTTCGTTTTTAATTAGGTTCCGTATGAAATCCTGAACAAAAAGTTTCGAGCTGCACAAAAGATATTGGATCGTGAGGCAGCGGGGGTGGCTCAGACTGGGAGTGAGATTGAAAAGTTGGTCGGGGATGTTTTAGGGAATAATAATGGGAATGGGGTCAATGTGAATGCCCTCCTCCCACCCCCACCTTTGCTCTCGTCAATCATGGGGGGTCAGGCGAATGGAGATGGTGGTGGGGTTCATGTCTGCTCAGGAAGTATCCTCAACATTGCCTATTTGGAGTCTCTCCCCAATCCTCCGACCCTCGTGAGGGCTGTGAATAAGAATGAAGAAGACGTGGATGAGGCGGATGGGGTCAATGCTAATTCCAATATTTCCAATGACATGATGATGATGGAGGAGATGGAGGAGGAGGAGGAAGAGGAAGAAGATTCCCCCACTGCGGATGACAATGTGGATGATGGGGTGAAGAATGGAGGAGGAGGAGGGGACACTACTATCCATGGTCCAACAACCTCGTCAGTGGACAATAACAATATGGACGCAGATGGCTTCAACAATGGCTCTCTCATCGTCGAACAGACAAACAACAAGGCTGAGGAAGAATCCTGTGAAGTGGACAACCAAGACCACCAGTCTCAATCTCAGTACCAGAATGGAAATTCAGAAAAGATGTTGTTTGATGATGATACGGAAGACGTGAATGGGAGCAACAGCAATAGCAATGCATCTACTTCCAGCAGCGATTTGGATGAGAATAAAGCACTTGGTCTTCCAACAACCCATCGAGGTCCGAAGGGGAAGGATGTGGCTAAGCTGTTGGGGGCTTTGGTGGACAGACTAGGATCTTTAAAAAGAAAGGTAACCTAAAGGATTGTATACTCAATTGATTAACTAAGTCATTATTCTGTTTATTTGCTCAGGCTGGAGAAAGTATTCAAGATGAACTTGAAGCTGCAAGAGCTGTAAGGCAAAGAGTCAATCATTTCAAATCAGTGGTGACTCCAAATGAAGTAATCACTCCGCCACTCATCTACGGACGAAGTAACAAAGACACGAAGGAGAAATTGTGGAAGAGAATTCGGCTCAATCGCATGCTTGTCGATCATTTACTCCGCGAAGGGATGTACGACACGGCGAAAATGCTTGCAGAAGATTTGGGCATTAAACAGTTGACCAACGTGGACGTAAGCTCAATAAATTGACAATTATGAAGGAATTGAATGATCTTCCTTGTTCGATTGCTTATGATAGGTGTTTTGGGCTGCAAAGGAAGTTGAAGAATCGTTGAAGCGACATGAAACCGCACGAATGGTGGCTTGGTGTTATGAAAATAAATCAAAGCTACGGAAGATCAAGTCGACGTTAGAATTGGAAATTCGAGTGCAAGAGTTTGTTGAGCTGGTTAGAATTGGGAGGAGGGGGGATGCTGTTAAGCATGCGAGGTAAGTTAGTCATTTTGTGTACTTTGACAGTTAGATTCATACTTTATCGTTTCATTTACGCAGGAAATATCTTGCGGATTCTGAACCGGAGCATATCGCCGCTGTTAAGAAATGCATGGGGCTGTTAGCTTTTCCACCTACTACGAGTGAGATCACTATCAAACCAAGTTGAATGTGACCAGTGAATAATAATGCCTTTCTTATTCGCAGCATTGACGCCTTATGCTGAACTTCTGAGCCCAGAGAGGTGGAAGCACCTCGTCACACATTTTCGGCAAGAACACGCTCGACTCTACCAGCTATCCTCAAGCTCTGTGCTTGCAGCGGTTGTTCAAGCTGGACTGGCCTCTTTAAAAACCCCTCAATGTTATCGGCCTACAACGAAAAATCCCAACTGCCCCGTTTGCAGCGATCCTTTATCCACTCTAGCCCAAAATTTGCCATTCGCCCACTGCGCTCATAGTCAACTTGTCTGTGCAATTTCTGGAGAACCTCTGAATGAAAATAATCCACCGCTAGTGCTTCCAAGTGGATTTGTGTATGGAACTCGTTCTCTTCAAGACATGGCGAGGACCAATGGGGGGAAAGTTATCTGCCCAAGAACGTCTCAAATATTCAGTCTCACCGAGGCGGATAAAGTGTATGTTATGTAAAATGGATTTTGTCTTAATTTATCTCATATTTAGGGGAAGATGTGCAGATTTCATTCAGTTTTTTGACGTAACTGGCGTGAAAGCGTTCAGTTCCAATGACATACTCTTACTCTTACAGATTCACTGATAAGTGACAAAAAATACTAGCTTTACGGTGTGTATGTGTATGTGTAGAATACAATAAGTTAGCTGTACAAAGTATTGTGCTGAAAACTTTGCTATGTTTGTCAATTTTGACAATAAATTTATTTCTATGTGTTATCAATACTACGAATTCACATTGACATGCCAGAAGAAGTTTCGTGATCGTGATTAGATAGATTAATACTAGAACGGTTAAAGCTTGAGAGAGAAGAGCGGAAGGTACAGGACAGGATAGAAAGAAGTAAGTAGATAATCTGGGTTTACCTTTTACGTTTATCTTGGCTTGGCATACATAATTATGGTACAGTTTTGTTTTAATACTCTCGTCTTCGTTGAGGATTGATTGTTTTGTTTAAGATTTGATTATTGTCGCCGGTTTCACATAATACCTGATGGTTCCAGTATTGGAGCTGTAATGGAGAGGAGTAAAATTTGAAGTGATTAGTTAGTGTTATTATGAAAGTTCGTTCAGAGGAAGTAATGATCATTTTTAGTGGGATGAGCCCAATTGCACTTTTTGGTGAAAGTATAGGAGTTAGGAATGGTGGGAGAGGGAATGGAATTAGGAGGTGGTAGTGCAGATTTTCAGAACAAAGCTAATTAGGTGCGTTAATTAAGTATTAGCATTATGCATGCAAACGATTACTTGCTGTACTTGCGCGCGTATGAGGCCTTCCTCTGTATCCTCCGTCTGTCGCCCCCACCCTCACCAATTCAATAGCATTAATAAACACTTAGATTATTTCTAATGACTAGGTTGAACAAATGTCTGAGAGCTACCGCTGCTGCTGCGCGTCAGACCTAAATCTAAGTACTCAAGACATGAATGTTTGCGCTGGCGCTAATTAAAGTTAATATCGTAAGTCGCTACTCAATGCCCTGCAAGGAGGAGAGACGAGATAAACGCGTAATATGATTATTTACTTGGCGAGAGAGCGTTGATTACGGCCAGCGTGAATTCGTCCGTAGATGACTGTCCCCCAATGTCCTTGGTGAGGTGTTTGCCCGTCTTGATCACTTTTTCTAGCGCTCGGAGAATCATTTGTCCGTGGTACTGGAGATTCTGATGGTTGAGCATTTTTGCGGCCATAACTGAAATGTTGGTTTTATTAACACTTGAGCTGTTTCATAAAGTTTAGTTAGTTTACCGATGTATGCAGTTGGATTCGCAACGTTCTTTCCAACGGCTTCTGCAAAAGTATGCCTCGCACCCTACATGAATACCAAAAAATGTAAGTCTCCTAGACTTATTTTTTTAAAGGAAACTTACAGGTTCATATACGACACAGTTGGGGGAATAACTACTTCCAGCAATTACTCCAGCCCCTCCCACCAAGCCAGCTCCAATATTGTCCAGAATAGACCCATAAAGATTCCCCATGACCAGCACGTCGAATTGGTTTGGATTTGAGACCATTTGCATTGTACAGTTGTCGATAATCATAGAGTCGAACATAACCCTTGGGTAGAGTTTGGCAATCTGCAATCAAATGGATGAGTATTGACAATGATAAGTAACTTGTGTGCTTACATCTTGACATGCTCGTAAAAAGAGGCCGTCTCCGAGCTTCATGATGTTGGCCTTATGAATCGCCGTGACCTTCTTCCTTCCGTGTTTTGTGGCGTAGTCGAAAGCAAATTTAGCAATTCTGCGAGAATTTCTCTCTGTGACGATTTTATAGCATTCGACCACACCCGGAACTACGCACAAAACGCATTTAAATTAAGTCAACCTGACTTTTTAAACGATTCATTTTCTATACCTGTCTCGTGCTCCATTGAAGAAAATTCTCCCTCACTCTGCTCTCTGATGATGACTAGGTCCACATTTTTATGTCTTGTTTGAATCCCTGGAAGGCTCTTAATATGAACCACGTTCGCAAAAAGATCCAACGTCGTCCTGAACTGGTAGTTTGTCGAAGTTGACTCTCCAGTGACCGGGCTGGCAAGGATTCCCTTGAGACACACCGAATTCTTTGACACGCTGTTCACGACGTCCTTCAACTCGGCACTCATGAGACTCTGCACATCTAAAGGCACGAAAGATGAAGGGTAAATTATGAAGACACTTAGTAGGTTTATGTCTCACCGGACAGGAAGTAGGTCTCAAAATCCACTGGAGCTCCTGCTGCGTCCAAGACCTTCTTCATCTGCGCCATCATCTCAGGGCCGACACCATCCCCAGGGATTAGGGTGCACGTCGTCCTCCCCTCCGGTTTCGACACGGGGGCTTGCTATAGGACAATGTTTATTAAGGACTATCTTATCTATAACCAGTCGATAAGAACCACTTACAATTGCATAATGACGACACGATGACACTCCTCCTGTGGTGATACTTGGCAGGACACTGCATGATCTTAGGACCTAAAGAAGGGTAAGTCATGTTTACGACGATGAGGTTGGGAATGAGGTTAACATTTCTTACCGTATTTAAAGCAGATCGGATAGGAACGGCCATCTTCTTTCTTCAAGCAAATGAAATTAAGCTCGAGCGATTGTACTAACGAAGCAATTAATTACTTTCACAATTTTTTGAAGACTCGAAATAAAAGTGAAAAGCAGGTGAGGCAAAAAGATCGAGCTAAGCAAAGATGATACAGCTGACCATGAGAAAGAAAGCACATCGTCAACGTTTGTAAGATGCCATTTTTATTGAAACTTGAGTTCTTTCTCCTTTACATTTTTCAGTAAAACTTTTTGTATTAATACCTAAATTCCTAACTTTTACAAAATGATTTTAAGAATTTTTTTAAAGACTCCTCTCCTTCTTCTTCTTCATCTTCTAGACGAAATCATCATCATCTTCCGCCATTTCTTTGGCCAGCTCTAAATCCTGCTGTTCTCTTTCCCTTCTTTCTTCGGCGGATTCCAAGTCCTTGTTGTAGCTTTTTGGAGGATAGCGCATGGCTTTGACACTCTGGTTATGAATGTTTAAGCAGAACGTTATCCGTTGGTGGAAGGCCAGTTGGGGTTCTTGGGTGCAGTACAGGTCTGTTCGTTCCTTTGATGCCATGAATCCCTTGTCGTGGTCAATTGCGGCTTCGATGACGCTGTCTCGAATTGCCTGAGAGAGAAGTAAATAAAGGATATTGGATATCTAATCCAAAGTCAATTAACTTATGCAAATACCTTTGCCACAATAAACTCAGCATCTTCAGGAGCATCCAAGGCCAACTTTTGAGAAATGTCGGCCAAGCTAATCTTCGAATAACTGGTGCTGATGGCTCGCAGCCCCGTTTTGATAACGTTGTGTCGGAGACGTTGGATCAGAATGAACGTGCGATCTTGTTGAAATTGCTTTTGATACTCGTCCAACACGTTCGTGAACATGTTCAAGTTGCCCAGTCGAACAGCTAGTGAAGATAGAAGAAAAGCGTTAAATAAAATCATATCTACATTTGTAGTACATTTACCTTGTGTAAGTTGAAAATACGGGGCTAAGGACCGCTTCAAATGTGTTTGATGAAACGTGGACCGCTCCGGTATGTCTCCTAACAAGAGTTCCACAGTCACCAGCAGCTTCTGCACGGTTTGTTTGAACCCAATGGCAGAATGCTGCGGAGCCTTTCGCATTGCGTGAAGTAAGTGTTTCTGAGCATTGGAGTAATCCAACTGGACTGCCTTGATTCTTCCCAAATAGTACAGGTAGCGGGCAAGTTCATTGTTGCTTGCCATAGTCTCGGGATACGTACTTTTAGAGACGAGACGATCCGCCTGGTCATACAAATTGTAGTGCAGGTAATTCCGCAGCAAGCAATTGATCAAGACAGCCTGACCCTCGTAATCATTTCGCAACGTCGCCGTCCTCAACTTGGCGTGGAGGAAAGGTCGAATCTGGTCAAACTTTTTGTCCTGCTCATAGGCACGAGAGTAGTAGAAGTAGCACTTTGCCGCAATCAAATCCAGGGAGCGTCTGTTATGACTCTTCAGCTTTTGCATTAAATGCTCTGAAAAGAAAGGAAGAAAAGGGCTACAAACTGAAGTCTTTCTTGCACGAACGAACAAAAGCGTGATATTATCACTTACCAGCACACTTGACGGCCTCAGCAGTTTTCACATTATCCAGCAAGTACAAGAGAACGAGAAGGTGCAGGTAGGCGTCAATCTCAGGGATCAAAGGGGTGTTGGTTGACCGTCCAGTCCTCAGATTCTTGGGTGATGGAGCCGACTTCAACTCGTCCGTCTCCATCGCCTTCAAAAAGCAATCAAATCACGTTTAAAAGCATAGGTCTTTATGAATGTCTTCACTTCTTCTCTCTTACCTCTCCAAGATAAGCACACAACCCATCCCGCTTATCCGCAGAGTGGGTGTAGTACCCCACAATGATCCTCCGCAACACGTTCGAGTTCAACTTCCTCCTCGTGTTTGGGAGGCAGCGGAGGACCCTCATCGAGAACCGAAAGTCCTTCCCGTACACTGCCTTCTCAAGCTGCTTCACCTGCTCCCGTATGTCTATAGACACCAAAGATAAAGATAAGTTCTTATCCCAAGAAGGCTCAATGGTTCTCCTTTATACCTTCAACCGTCAAAAGGTCAGGATCCTTTTTGACCTCTGGAACCTCCGCCTTTGCGGCACCATCCTTCGCGGGTGCGTCTGCGTCCGTCATCTCAACGTCGTTTATCTCCACCATGTTGATAAGTTAAGTGACTTATCGAGGATTGCAAAATTTTATAAAAAGTTTATCGACACAAAGTCAGAATGACAATTGCAGTTTTTCGGTGAAAAATCAGGTGGTGACTGTTCAAGAAGCAGCGGCTGCTTTGAAAAGTGGAAAAAATAAAGTCGAAAGTCTTTTGTTTCATTCAGCCAAAGTTCGTCACTTTTTCAAGACTAAGGGACGAAAGGGGTGTCTTCAAGTCACTTTAATTTTGAAGACTGAAAGACGATGATGATGGAAGGAAGGGCCCTCCCACTCCTTTTGTGACGTGGTGACATGGAGTTGGACATCGAGGCAATCGAAGACTCTGAAAGCTTTGACGGTCCTTCCTCTTCTGGAGGTGGTGGTGGGGGTACTTTTCCTTTTCCCTCATCCTCCTCTGGGTCCGGGTTTCCCCTGAATCAGGAACCCATTGTTGTCCGTGGGTGTGGGAACATTACCGTCTTCGGCCTCCACAATCGGTTCAAGACCGATTTCCCCCCGTCCCTCCTCGCCCGGGTGGCTCCGGAGGAGTTTAAAGGGACAGTTGAAAAGGTTAACTCGGTCCTCGTCAAGGCCCTTCCACAGCAGTTGAAGTGGATCCTGTTTGGGTGTATATGTTGCTGTTGTACCTTGGGTAAGATGATAAAAGATTATGCGTTTTGAGTGGTCATTCATTATTAATGGTCCCTTATTGTCTCTTTCTCTCTCCCAGGGTGTTCATTCTGGCCTGTCATATGCCTCAGTAGGAAGACGAAACTGTCCATAGAGAAACTTTTGGAGTGGGAGAACTCTCATTTGTATCGAAGACTAGGCCTCAAGTGGAAACTGTCTCAAGTAAGTCATAATGGTATTGGTATTCCCATTCGACAGGACCCTCTGACATTCTTTTTTTTTATTGGTAGATGCACTTGGACGCTTCGGCGATGTTGGAATACGTCCTGGTTCTTGAATTCGTACCGAAATTTCAGCTCTATGCACCGGATTAGTCGATTAAGGATACATCGAACATTTTTTCTTGGGACATTTGTGAAATTTCTATATTTTCGTTACGTAGTCAGCATTGTTCTTGTCTATAGATTAAGTGTAGTTGTTTATATCATCTTACTGTTTTATCAACGCGAACGGAGGAATCCATTCTAGTGAAGTATGGGAAGTGGGGGAGGAGGATTACAGTCAAGTTTCGAATCCCAATTGCGTGATTTAATATTGAGCGACGAAGTCAAGCATCCACTCGTCTTTAGAGGCATTCACAAAAGTTGGGACCCTTGCACTTGGTCCTTGGAGGATTGGGGCAAACTCTTTAAGGATGAACGATTGAATGTGAGATATGGGAAGAGAAAATGGTCAGAAGAGGTTGGTTTATATTTATATTTCTGTTGCGGCATCTGTCTAATCCTATATTTTGTCACTTTTATGTAGCAACCTCAGTGGGAAGGGGAATGTGGAAGGGCTCATTTGACATGGAACGAAATTAGGGATTGGCAGCTGGGCGATTACACGTTTCTTCCTAATGACGGACACGGAACTCCGGAAGACATTTGGCTGTATTATGACTATCGCTACCTTCCAGACATTTTCAATTGTGAGGATGCTTCCTCGGGGAGAACCCAGACAAATGAAAACCTGAAGAACAATTTTTGTTGGAACCGACTTGGGTTTCCAGACAGACACAGTGATCACTCAACTTTGTGGATTGGGTCCAATGGGTCGTACACTCCGTGCCATTTTGACACATACTCATGTAATCTAGTTTGTCAAGTGTTTGGGAGGTGAGTTAGAATTTTACATAATATTTTATTTTGTGATGATAATTTATTTACCTATGTTCTTCCCAAATAGAAAACGTTGGACATTATTTCCGCCGGAAGATACAGACCATTTGCTTCCGACCAGAGTTCCATATGAAGAATCCAGTGTGTATAGTCGCCTAAACTTTACTTCGAAGAAACGGTTGGTGAATCATTTTTCTGGTAAGCAATAATGAGCTTTGTCGATGTAAACTCCATACTACATTTGAAGATCAGTAACAGTAATAACGTGTCTTTTAGATTTGCAAAAGTGCACGCCATATGAGGTAGTGTTGGAAGCCGGGGACTGTCTGTTTGTTCCTTCCAAGTGGTGGCACTTTGTTCAGTCCGAAGATTTCAGTATCAGCGTGAATACTTGGATAGAACTTGTATGTTTGTTGCAAACCTCCTTTGGTTTGAGACCACCAGTTAACGTCTTTCTGTGTATTTTTTAGCCAAGAGACCATATAGCAAGGCTGGAAGAAGCAATTCTTCGATCAGTAACGAGTGCTGTCGTTAACCAGACAAGTCCGGACACTATTAAGCATATCTTAAACTCTAATGAGGTATTTAAGTCCAAGACGTGTGGATTGAAGCTGTTCATCAGGTCATAATGAATTTTGGTTTTTTACAGCTTGACATTTTGGAAATGAATGAGACGGACTTGCATGCTTTGCTGCATGTAGCTTCTGCCTCATATGCGGAGCATCAAAATAGAGTCACTTCGGGTCCTTTTGTGACATCAGACAAGGACAGTAATGTGAAGAATGAAGAAGATGATACTCTTCTACCCCCACCATGCAAAAAGTCGAAGTCGAAGTCCTCTTTAGTCATCTCCCGACTGTCCCAGTTTTTAGAATCCTTTCCAGAAGCCGTTGAAATTTTACTGTCTATCAAACACGACCTACTGATTAAAAATCGTCCGGATGAACCAGATGCAGAGAATGAGGGTGATTCTAAACTTAATGACACAAGATCTCCTTTGTACCTCGAGCATCTGATCAATGCCATCGGCCACCCTTCTGTTTTGAAGGCAATCACGGATAAGTTTATTCAAAATGTTACCCAGGACCCTCGTACCTAAGTTAAGTTATGACATGAAGTAGTGTGTAGTTCAGAATTTTCTAGTGTAACTCTCCTTTTGAGATCCTTTTCAAACTTTGACAATCATTTCTTTTCATTTGTTTCTCTGTGTCTTGCAATGCTAGTGACGAAGTACTTATGTTACAGTTTTCAAACTAATCCTTCCTTTTTCCTACTGTACTTAATGAAGAGCATCCCTCATTATCATGCACTTTATACATGAATCTTATTGTTTTGTACTACGCAAAGATATATTACTAATTAGTTAAGGATAATAATGACTGATGTGATTGCGCACTGATTGGTTGATAGAATAAATCGAATCGCGAGAAGAAAACTCTTTTCTGATAGTAGGTAATAAATCATCTTTATTCATTCATGTAAGTAATTTAATAAATTCAAATCGGAAGGTCGGAACAAAGAAAGGCACAAACGATTGAGCTTCTTCAACTTTACTTACAACTCCATCCCCTCAATTCATGCTTGTCTCCTTTTGCTCTACACAGCAGCATTGAATTCTGAATCAACTAAACTAAACATTTATTTGCAGTTTTGTATTCTCAGATTTTTTAAGAAACATATTAACTGTAACGTTCATATTTAAGATGAACAGGAAAAGAAATGAAAAGGAAGGAGAGACTGCTTCGTCGTTAATAAGATAAGTCCTTAAGAATTAGACATTTACAGTTTACAACCATGTCAGACCCCTACTTACAAATTCATTCACAACTCTTTTTTCTGTAGCCAAATTAAAATGTGTAAATACATGACAAGACAAGCACATCCCCTTCGTTCCTATAATGTTAATACCATTACATAAGCTGCCTTCATTTTTTTCTTTACGTTTGACACTGTATTGATTGATTAACATTTTCATACCTTCTTCAGTCAGTTAGAATGATTTCGTTGCACTTTACTTTTTTTTAGCTTAGCTTTCAGTCTAAATATGTAGTAGAAACACTGTGAAAAAAGTAGTAAGATTGATTTGATGACGGAATGGCACCCAAATGTTAGTTGTTTGTTAGAAGAGTACTTGATTTGGAATGAAGTTACATAGAAGAGAACGTTTTGTGAAATGGAATTACTACATCTCTGTCAATAGCAGTCTTTTGCGACAATTTTTGGATTCTTTGATAGGCAAAGAGATAAAAAAAAGCATAGAATAGAATGGCACATTGGGCACACTACTTATACACGGCAAGTCTATATAAACTTATCATAAGCCTACTCTTCCGGAAGACAGAGTTCTCCAGTTTTGTCCTTGCGTTGTATAAATACTGTTAGAAGTAGAGTCAAGTTCATTAGTCCATTATGTTATTACACATCTGACGCAAGACAAAGACATGAAAAAGATAATATTATGGCAATCTGACGGCAACCACTTACTTATCCTACTTAGCTAACTACCTAACTTACATTTTGTCAGCCATTGTACTACTGTTTATAAAGCAGTTCATCGAATGTGTTCTACAACTGGACACTCGCGGGCAACTATAGTCTAAATGGACATAAATTAAAAGTTATTGCTGTTAATGATATGTAACATATGGTACTGCTAAATTGTTTGTAAGAGACACGCTTGCACACATAATGTATTTGTTATTGTGTTACTTTTGAGGTACACGTTAAAATGGATAAGATTCTTATTATTGCAAGTTAAAACAACTTTGTAAGCAAGCATGGATATTCAATTCACTGGCATTAGTAATCAGAACAATGACGCGAGGCTTTAAAATTTTTAATTTCATTCTTCATTCGATTCGATGTCTTCTCTTCCCGTTAATCCATTAAACTGGCTGAACGTAATTTGCAGGAAGCATACCTCTGGTGCTGGACCGCGAGTTCGTTCCTGTGAGCCACCCTTCATCAATCTGAAACGAACAGTGAAAAGAATTATTGTGTGTCCTTGTCCTTTCAATCGTTTGTGAATAAACCACGAGAGTTTCAGTTTTTCTATTCTTACCGGAGTACAATCCACAATCAGGTCTCCTTCTAGAAAACTCAACTCGTCCACATCCTGTGCCTCATAATCATACAGAGCCCGATAGCGAACCGGGGCGTACTGTTGTTGTTGTGCTTGAGGGGGTGGAGGCTGGCGATGCTTTTGCATATGACTCGGGGATTGCTGATGTTGTTGTTGTTGTGGATGGTAGTTTCCACCGCCGCCATGGGCGTACCCTGTCGGTGGACCCCTGTTAGCCTACGCAAAAACATTTCAGAATAAAACTCCAATGATGCAAGAAAGAAGTGAGCCACCTGTCACTTCTAATCTGGTAATAATTACCTGTTGTTGTGCCATGCTTCGTTGCTGTTCGATTGATCCAAAGTAATTATTCATAGGGTCATAGTCAGCGATAGATCCAACTTTCTTTGGGGAGTTGGCATTTACTGCAAAGTTCAAGAGGTTCACTGTTCAATTTGTTCACTCTTAGAAAAGTCATAACCTCTTACCTGGTCCACCATCTGACGTGTAAATGACATTTGACTGACCTCTTGACGAATAAGGGGATGGATTATACTGTTGTTGTTGCTGGTGCTGAAGTGGAGGGGGCATGTATTGGGCAGCCTGCTTTTGATGGTGTTGCTGTTGTTGTTGCTGCTGATGCTGCTGCTGGTACGGATCTCGTTCTCGTTCCCGATGATGATGTTGCTGTTGAGGGGGAACATTAGCGGCTGACTGTTGTTGTGGCTGATATTGACGAGAATTGGCATATCCCTGCGAAGTTTCCTCATGATGGTTTCCGCGACTGTGGCTGTACGATTGATGCTGATGCTGAGGGGGTAGAGGTGGGTTGTAAGATTGTTGCTGTTGATGTTGCTGATGATGATGTTGATTAGCAGATGGATGACTACTCGTAGGAACTGAAGATATTTCATCCATATACGAAGGAGGACTACGTGGGGAAGTAACACCATTTTTATTTTTGACATCTCCATCTTCTCCCGTTAGTGCTCGGTTCTTTTCCATTTGCGCCTTCTTTTCCAAGTCGCCATGATATGCCACGTTGCTAATAATTTTGGTGTTCTGCTTTATACGCATCAGTTCAGGGTCATCAGCAACTTGGGTAAATTTCCCTTTTGCCTTTTCGAACTCTGCGTGATAGACGGCCTATAAAAACGATTATCTCTGATTGTCCGATTCACAAACGAGGCTAAAAATCTAACTTACATTTGACTGAATTTTTGTATTTTCGGAAATTCTCTTGAACTCTGGGGTGTCTGCAACGGTTGTGGCTTTGGCTTTCGGCACATGACTAAAATATAAAGACGAAGGAATAATAAGGTACGTCTCATTGGAACGGGGACAGACTGGAAAACTTACGCCTCGCAATAGGGCATTTTGTCAAATCCCTTGTATGTCTTCATGTTTAGGGTCATCCCACACTCATTGCATTTGAAACACCCCTTGTGCCATATCTAAAAGGATAAAAAGGTCTTAAGATAAGATTCTCAGCGTAAATCAGAATAAAATATGTCGATACCTTATCTAGACATTTGAGCTCCTCCAACGGATATACCGTTTTCTGACACTTGGCACAACTTTTATTCATTTTCGAAGGGTCTGATGAACTTTTGCTTCTGGGTTAAAAGAATTTAAACTTTTATTCACTTCACTTCACAGTCGGTCTGCTCTGCCGCTCTTCTTTCTGTAAAGTAAATTAATGAATGAAACGCAACGATTAATATCAAAGTTTTGTACGCAAATCTAAAACTGTAAAAACAAACAAACAAGTTCAGATATTAATTGTAATGAAAGACCCGAAACCTACATGAATGTTGTTCAACAGAGCGAACAAGATCAAAGATTTATTTAACCTATATTAATAATAATTACAATCTTCCCCCACTTGTTGCACTTCAAAATAAAGTACCTACATATTAATCCATCATTCAATACTCATCGATGGCGACAGCCGTATCGATAACATGCCTTATCTTGTAGGTCAGTAAATAATGTCCTTAAGCGTAAAACAGAAACAGAGACACTACTATTTTTAAATCAGAATTGCCTTGTAGTAAAAATGCCGCTGCTTCTCCTGTATCATGTTTTATATCAATTTCTGCAATTATCCTTGTCAATCAGTTTACTAAACTGGGATTGTCCAGATAAACTGTATCTCCCCTCTCCTCTCTATTCTATCTGTCTGTCTGTCGAAAAGGACGACCGAATGTCAATCAAAACAAGCACCTCTTAATTGATTAAATTACAAATTGTACAAGAGCTTCTTCAAAACTAACTTCATGCACAGCCAACAGCAAAGCCAACATTAACTTTTGGGCAATGAGGATGAGGAAGCACTCATCATCATCGTCACAAGACCATTATTGCCACCAAAGATAAAACCTAAAAGAGAAAAGGAAAGCAAACTAGCAAACCAAACCAGGCCTAACAGCTATTGTTGTACAAGTGACATAATACATTACGTATTATGCGCTATAATACGATTTGATTTTGTTGATTTGGGTGAAATGAACAAAGGCAAGCCAAAAAAAATAAGGACGATGATGTGATTGAAATGAAAAGAGGGTCCTATTGCTTTGCAATTCTTTGAGGTGCAGTCAAACACAATCAACATAAAATCGTCCTATTTTCAGTTTTCTAAAGCCATTTGACGCCCTCCGTCGTTACTTTATTTTATGTCATTTCCCCCACCCTCTTAATCTATGCATCTAAAAGTTAAGTATCTCTCATGCCATTTTTAAGATGGGTTTGATTTTGATTTGGTTTTTTGGACGACAATAGCTCATGAATCATGTCATGTCTCATTTTCATGACATGACGGAATGGAATGACAATTTATTTTGACTGCTAATAAGAACCATCTGCGAGTACTCCCGTTGTAAAAAGCTGCTTAAAATGCAAACTAATGCCCATTAATTCTACTTCTAAGTAGGATTCCATTTTTGTAGATGAATGAATGAATGAATGATTCGTATAAGTATTGTGTCACACACAGTCATTCACATTGTGCAAACAAAACAAAGTCAAATAACAATTCATTTTCCTTTTCAATCTGTAACAACAATATGCTTTTAAAGAGCTGCAATGTGACGTTTTACTTTCAGTTTCTTCGGTCGTATTGGAATTAGTTGAAAACGCTTACTTGCCTGCTTTAGATTTGAATCAAATCAAGTCCCGTTATTGTTTTTGACAGCAATTGATGATGGATGACCGATGACCCAATCAATCCTTCTCTCTATCTTCTTGTCTTGCTTCTAATTATGGTATCGTCCTTGCTCCTAATTTTAGTTCTTCTCCACTGACGAAATACGATAGATTCTAACTTGGCACTGGGTTCCTCGTACTGTCCTTGACAGGATGGAATTGGTCGTTCCTCCACAAATACTTTGGGTAGGTAGGTAGGTGTTTATTCAGTTGTCCAGAGGAGAATGAACGTCCTCCACACACCTGCAATTTAGAAGAGATGGTGTTTTTATTAACACGCAAACAAACACACATAACATAAATAACTACAGTCGTCGGACTTAATTAATGGTTACATGCTTCTGGCTCCGACTCCTTTTTATGGTAAATCTACTTTTGCGGTAGGGTGGATATTCATTGCGCCGTACAAACACTCAATCATGCGATGTGATGTGATAAATTAAATTGTCCCATAATTTTAGACAAGAGCCAGCAGACAATTCCTAAAACCGCAAATAAACAGTTTGTGCAGCAACAACTAATTTTTCAGCAATTTCAAATTGGCCGACTCCGACTCCACACAATTCTGTGCACCAGATGATAATGACAGACAAAGACAATCCTTATCTGCTTCTTTGAAGAAAGAGATAAGGATTTGAATCCTTTGGACAGACCAATTGTTTGTTGATGGTTATTGTCGTGTCTCACCTTTGTCCTTTCTCCGATAAAGAAACTGACCCCTCCCTCGGTTTTGTCCAATTGAAGCCGACGAAGTTGAAGGTGATGAAAGTCTTCTTCGGTCTCTTCTTTTTGAAATACTGCAGATATCCACACTTTGCACTTGCTTTGGACGAACGAACAATCGATTGACTGAGGTAACTCCTTCCTTCAACACAGAGACACGATAGTTATAAAATTATCCCACTTTTGTTCTGTTCAATGCTACAATTAATTTTACTTTACTTTACGCCTTGAAAACAACAAGACATCATCATCTTGTGCCACACGATCAAAAAACTATTAAAAACACACACACACACAACACTGCAAAGTGTAAACTGACTGACTCTGGAGTTTGCTTTGCTTTTTGTGTGGAAGTTGGATGCCGACGACGACGACGGTGGTGATGATGATGATGATAAAGCGATGATGGCTCCACCACCGCAGCAGTCTCACTCTCCCCTCACTTTGCATTCGGAAACAAAGACTGACTTTGCTTGTTTTGCTTTTTGCTGCCCGCTCGTCCTTTTTCTTTGTGTCTGTCGGACATTTTTAATTTAGTGTCAGTCTTTCTTTGGTAGTTTAGGAGGGAGTTCGTGTTTCGTCGTCCACTCTGACATCTGAGTCAGTTGTTCAGTTCATTGATCCCTGTCGTCTTCCTACCCGCCCGCCCATCACTGTGCCGGTTTGTTTGTTTGTGAGAGAAGATTTTTTTATTCGGAAGGGGGAGGAGGAGGCGGCCCTTGGATTCGAGATGGACTTCAACGAGTCGTATGTGCAATCCACCCTGGATGGTGAAGAGGACCAGCAGGAAGTGGAACTCGACGAGGAGCATGTGGTCAGTGCGACGGAGGACTTGAGAAAGGTAAGACAATAGTCTTCATCATGGTGCTGGAGTTGACCTTGACCCTTGTTTGTGAAGGCCGGAGGAAGGAGCAAAAGTTCCCGAAAACGGATTTTGGATAATGTCATTGATTACTTCAAGTTGGTTTTTCGAGGAGAACCCACGGAGAAGACGGTAAGAGAAGACCCTTTGTGTGTTTCGTTCGACTTTCGAAATTGTCATGCATTATTGTTTCAATTTAGGCTCAAAGAGTGGTCAACCTGACCCCACGTGTGGACATCCTTTTGGTTGAGATCATCAAGACCCTGGTCCCCCTTAGGCAGGCGGGGAAGGTGGATTTGGAACATACCATATTCTGCTTGAATGGTATTTTTGAGGTAAGCATATAAGTATTAAATCTTATACACGTTATCGTCTTGTGAGAAATCATTATTTTCCGACTTCGACAAACCACGCGACCCAGGTCACCAATATTGCCTTAAAAACTTTCTAATTTTTGCAGAATTACCTCCGTCAAATCTACTTCTGGTGTTGTGAAGAGTCGAATAAAAGTCCCAGTCCAGCAGATCTCTTTGTCCCTCGTACAAAAAGCACCATGACGTCTCTGGTCGCACTCATAGAAGCATTTCCAACCTGGCATTATCTAGAGTTGGTGTTTACCGCCGTATTCAATCCTTTGACGTACGTGTGGAGCGAAGCAACGGATCCAAAGGCACTAGCAATTATTCATGAGTGGTGTGTGACGATGCGAAAAACAATGTAAGTATAATATCTTATTCATCACTGCTCTTTAATGGCGCACATAAATGAAACTTAGATGACAACACCTACGGTTCTGTTCTTAGGTACACCCTAGAAAAAATCATGGTCAACTGTGGGGATTTCTACAGTCAATGGATTCTCGTGTCGTTGATGCATCAGTGGCTTTGGTCGAGCAAGGAAAGGTCGAGCAGAGAGTTTTTGGCATCAGTGTTTCCTACGATGAGGAAGGCAATGAAAGACGCCCTGCTTCTTCCAAACACTGCGACACCAGGAGAACTCTCGAATGTATGTAATTAATTCATTTTTATTTTATTTGCAACATGGGGTCGCCTTCATTTTTAACCAATTTCTTGTGAAAAATTCACAGACGAAGCAAACATTCCTGAACAACTTGAACACCTCATTGAATGGGGCAACATGCAACGTAATCTCTGTACCGTGTTTTCATGCTGCTGTGGGGGACACTGTTTTGCGACCCTTTGAAGTAAGTAGCTACGATATATGTTCTAGGTCATTGGTTTCGATTTTGATTGATATTTTATTTTCAGGGTGCAAACAAATTCTGGATCGACTTCAGCTTTCGTAGCAGAAGAATTCATTGCTTCGTCCACCATGGATCGGAGGAAAAAAAGGAACCTCTCAACATTTTAGTTGACAACGATAACGTCGATTCTATTTGTGTCTCTTGGAACAGAAGTAATGAAGACCGAAGTCGCTATTCGCAATCTCAGCTCGTGGAAGCGTCTCAGATGTCTGCTTATTCACAATTCTCTAAAGGGAACACTTCTTTTTCTCTGATTCTTCTTCATATTCACTTGAAAAAGTGTTTGGATGAAATATTGAGTCTTGTCGTTCTTGAAGACGGAGGGCCCGTCACCTTAAGACTCCATAGCCAGGACATGGTTTTGGTATTTGAAGACGCAACGCTTGTTGAAAGAGTCATTTCAAGATTGGGGTGGCCTACTCATAAGGTATCAACTTGACAGAAATAGGATTGTATTAAGTAGTTTTTATAATCGTCATGTTTGTTCTTTATCAGTGTGGTGATCTACATTCGTGCACAAGTTCCGCAAACACATTCTCTACACACGAACGAATTGCAGGAAGCTTTGAAGCTGCAGACCACGATGTGGGACGTTTTGCGACGCCGCACCCAAAAGGACATTCCGTTGCTGCACGTAGGACTGACGATAAACTTCACAGTCAGCTTTCAAGTTTCGAAGAATGTTTACCAAAGCACTCCTCGACGCCGTATCCTTTGTACGGGTCAAGAAAAAACTCTAAAAGACTTCTAGAAACTCCAATTCCCTCTCGGGGAAGCAGCTCAGGGATACTAATCGAAACTCCGTCGGTGGATGGTCGACGTTATCCGAATCTACATGATTCGTATTTAGAAATAAGAAGTAAGAACATCAAAGCCAAAGACCTTGATGATAAGGATGTTCAGATGGCCGAAGATGGGGACGATGAGGATGGGCAAATTGCAGAGGATGGACACCTTCAAGACAATGAGGATGTGGGAATGTCATTAGTGCAAGATGAAGGTCTAAAAGACGACGAGGGTGTCCAGACTGCAGAAGACGAAGACTTGGAAGACGAAGAGGGTGTGCCGATAGCGGAGGATGAGAACCTAATAGACGATGAGGATGTGCAGACTGCAGAGGATGAGGACCTAAAAGGCGACGAGGATGTGCAGATTGCAGACGACGAGGACTTGGAAGACGATGAGGGTGTGCCGATGGCGGAGGATGAGAACCTAAAAGACGATGAGGACGTGCAGATTGCAGAGGATGAGAATCGAAAAGGCGATGAGGATGTGCAGATAGCAGAGGATGAAGAATTACAAGACGATTTCGAGTTTCCTGTAAGGACAAAGTCGTTGTGGAATTTGACAATGGAGACCATTGCTGATCCTTCTTCAGACTGTCGCACACTCCCCCCTGCAAAATATAACTTTAACCAGACTATGGATACAGTGTTGGAAGATCCCATCCCCAAATCGATAAGGGAACAGATTCGCTCGAGAGAAAAATCTGAAAGTGACGTATGGAACCAGCGTCGCCCAAGGGAAAAATCTGAAAGTGACGTAAGGACCCAGCGTCGTCCAAGGAAAAGATCTGAAAGTGAAGTTAGGAACCAGCATCGCTCAAGGGAAAAATCTGAAACTAAAGTGAGGTCCCAGAGTCGATCAAGAGAAAAATCCACCAACGTAGGGGGCCAGCGTCGCTTGAAAGAAAAATCTGAAACTGACGTACAAAGGAAAGAAAAAGGTAACCCAAGGGGGCAGATTCGGTCAGGAGAAAATGTCGAAAATGATGACGGTGCCACAGGGGCGTCGGTTGCCGTTGCTGTAAGGGTGTCTGGGGTATTCGTTGACCCATATGACATCACAAATGATGAAGATTTCATTCGAGAAGCGAAACTGCGGAAAACAATGAAAACATATCCTGCGTAATTACTCACATTCTTATAGCTAACGGTTGTGGGTGTTTATCCTTATTGATGCTTTTTTCACTTTGTAGGAAAAAAAGAGAGCGACGACAACCTCCGAAGACAAAGTCAAAAGATAAACCAATTCGGGCGAAAAGTCCAGGTGCAGCACAAGCACTACCAAGAAAGACAAAGGCAAATGCCAAACCAATCCGTGGGAAGACTCCGTCGCTTCCCCTGAAGCCAAAAGCCAAACCAATCCGTGGGAAGACTCCGTCGCTTCCCCTGAAGCCAAAAGCCAAACCAATCCGTGCTAATACTCCACCGTTGCCGCTATCCCCACTTCCAAACCCAATAGCAAAAGCAATCGGTGCGAAAACTCCACAGACACCACCACCTCTCAAGACAAACCTAAAAGACAACACTCCACCACCCCTGTCTTCGTTTTCGTTGGACGCCGTAAATTTCCTTCCTGAGTATGCTTTCGACACAAGCCAACTTCCGGAAGACACATTCGATTGGGACAATTTGGATTTGGAATATTAATTTTTTTCACTTCGAGTAATTTTTAGTTGTTTATTGGCGTACATTCTATAATTTTTGTAATGAACATCAATCATTAGTTGAGTTGAAGCAATACGTTTCCTACTTTTAGGGCCACTACTACACATTGTCCTCCTCTTCACTCTGTAGTAATACTTAATGTCACTTTAAGACCGCTGCTAGGTTTAGTTTAGTTAGACCGTTCGTTTCCTTTCCCTGTCCTCAAGCTGTCTTATAGAAGTACAAAAGGAAAAATACATTGTTGTTCATCCAACTTAAAAAAATGTACAAACACACACGATTTATAAACTTTGGTTTGGTAACAGTACAATTGGTAAACCCAAAATGTTCCTTATAGAATGTTCCTAATAATCCAGTCTCAAATAAACAATTCATATGATACAGGAGAAGACAAACAAATAGATGGGTTCCGCTTATGATAATGATAGTACAAAACTCGTTGTATTCTGAAAGTTTCTTTACGAATCTCTTACTGGGCAAATCAATTAGGTTAATAAATTAGCATGGAACTTTAACCTACATACATACTCCCTTCCTGAATCTGATACATACAAGTGTAAAAAAGTCCTTAATTGTAAAGTAGTCTCCTATAGTTTTGCATATTATGGAGAAAGAGCTGTGTACCGGTTCAATTTCAGTAGAAAAACAATATAGTGCCTAGAAGAAAGCCACCTAAGTTACATTATAGCAGAGCATAACTTGACCTGACCTATATACAGACTATATATTTTCAGATGGAAATGTATTGTATGGAATTACTTTGTGTATTAGAGATACTTTTACGACTTCATATTTGGAATTACTGCAAGTGTGCTTATCTAACTTAATCACCGAAGGTGTGTAGCTTTCTAACTACTGTTTAACTTTACATCATTAGATACTTTACTTTGCGGTGGGGTTTTCAGCTGCCTTAGCTTTATCGTCATCGTCGTCATTTCCCTTATTATTGTCATCCTCGATGTGGGAAATGACAATCGTGGGGATTTGAGTAGTAGTACTTGTAGTAGGGCGATCATTTGCATAGTTTGTTCCAGATGAACGTCTCCGTTTCCTGTCCCGATCTCGTCTACTTCGATACTTCTTAGGGGCCCGACCGGTCACCACCATCGAGGCTGAGTTGTCAGGAGCAGGGACGTTGTTGTTTGTGCTCGTGCCTGTGGGTGAGACTGAAAGAACGTTTTCATCCTCGATCGATGATGAGGAGGAGGAATCTTTATGAGATGAGGTTGAATTTGCAGAGTCGTCTTCTCGAGATGCAGATGCTGTAGCAGTTGCAGTTGTGGCAGAACTCCCTTCCCCCTCAGCCGAAGAAGCTTTTGCCTTCACCTGTAAAGAGGGAATAGTAAGTTCCTTTTCATTCTTAAGGACACCTTATCAATATATTACTTACCCGCTTCCTCCGTCGTTTTTCCGCAGGAGATCTGGAAGATGAGGTGGAGGACGAGTAGGACCTTTGTCGACGATGGCGTCTCCTGCTACCCCCAGTGACAGTAGGGACGCCACCACCCTTCCGATTGTTCTCTTGGTTTGAGATGTCTTCAAAAATGAGATATGCGTCGGAATCCGAGTCAGAGTCTGAGGAAGAGGTGGAGAATTGGGAGTAGAATGCCGCGTCCGAGTTGGACCCTGAGGTATCCTTCTTTTTGTTCTGTTGTAAAACCAAAGCTTTTAGTCAGATACTAATTTGTGTAACTCTTTTATCTATACCTCATAGTCGCTCTCCCTTGAATGTTGGCGTTGGACGAGGAGTTTCTTCAAGTTGTCAATGACGGTCCTCGAGGCCGGGGGTCCGGTGATAAGGTTCTCCTCCATCATCGCGACGACGACCGTGGATGACGACGGCGTCTTCCCTTCTTGGTTTTCTCCAACGACGTCCTAAGAGAAAAATAACATTTGGTTAATCAAACAGGAAGCAATGCGCCCAGCCAAATGAAATGAAACCTGTTCATTCAGATTCATGTAAAAGTTTTATTTTATTTGACTTGCGGTCACGAATTGCACACGTTAGGTCAATCAATTTTTTTCTTTCAAAAGTATAAAGTGAATGTGATCAAGGAATAGTAGTAAAGGGACACTTACACACATTTTGTGTATTGATTCAAGTTCCTTCACTTTATCACATCATATCATATCATTATCAACCTCAATAATTCCTTCAGCTTTTAGGGCTTTTAAGACGTTCGACCGGTATAGCTTTTGACATCAAGGAATCAAAATTATAAGTCAAGAAATGAAATCAAGTCACATCTAGTCCCCTTGTCTGGTAAGATTTTGATTGACAAGTTGATCACATTAAGACAGCCATAGTGTTAGTGTAGCGTTTTTAGCAGGTTTCTCACAGTGCCCCATTTCTTTCTTTATTATCCCTCATTATTCCAAGCATGCACATCACATTTCATTAATCAATCACTCAGTCACTCACACTTGTAAATCATGTTGTAAAAGGTGGAAATAATGAATAATGATAATGATGATAAGAGATCACTCTTCTTAAATGTTAATGGCGTTTAGCTCGAGGGCCCAGGAAATGTGCAAAAAATCACGATCTATGGTCTTTTTGCATGAAATCTTAAAGAGCTGCTAACAAATACTAACCACATTCGAATTGAATTGTAAGAGATTTATGGGACTGGGTCTACAAATAATAACTTAACCTGCTTAAGGCTTTTTTTACCAAACAAATTCTCCTAATTATTGTTGGATATTGGATTTGGATTTGTTTTGTGCGGACCAGGCAGGCAGGACAACTTTCACTTTTTGTTACCTTTTCAATACTGTTTTTACAGGGCTATATAAATCCCCTTCCTGCCTGCCTATACATGCAGGCATAATATTGCATTATTACATTACATCACATTTTTTACTCGTAATAATATTACAGTATATCATTCAATACATGAAAGGTTCCCCCTCTCTCACCTTGCAGTCTAACAATGTAAAAGGGAAGAGAAGGGGCTTTGGTAAAAAAAGGAAGGATCGCTCTCTCAAGCATATCCGTCAATGTTATGAAATTACAGGTAACAACACAATGCAAAGCAGCCATGCAAAGTTACCTAATCGAACAATGAGAAAAAAATGTCTGGTAGTACAGTGAGCTAAGCACAATAAAACGAGAACTTAACTTAAGGCATCCCTTCTTTAAAAAGCACCTTCTTTTCCAGGTATTCTAATGTTTTTGTTTGCATTCAAATCAATGCAAGGAAGGAACGATGGATGACTAATGCAAAGAAAGGAAGGGCCCCAGGGGATTGGTTTGTTATGTCTGTACCCTGTCTCACTTCATTAGGCTTCGGAAAAGATCATATTATTTGCGGTTTGTTTGCTAAGTCAAGAAGGCGTACAATTATTATGCACAATTTTTGCAAATTACTTAGGAGGAACTAGGTTGACATAACTGTGTACCTGACTCCTCAATCTGATATGAAACCAGCAAAATTCTGTACACTTAACAAAATGACGCAAGACTTTATTTTAGACTGACTGAACCAAATCTGACTCAACAAAAGTTGCAATTTGACTGAGGAAATTACAGAGTCCTCATCACCAATCAGGCTACAATTTTCGCCAAATATAGTAGATAATAGGTATGTATGAATACACCGCACAGGTACCAAAAGAGGAATTTTTTTAGGTTTCAAAAAAACATGAATCTTTATGACTTCATTTTCATGCGCATTAAAGGTAAATGTAAATTCTCACCTCGTTACAAGTTCCCATGAAATGGATTTTGTTGGCTTCAGTCAGTAAGACCCAAGAAGATATCTTCCTTTAAAAAATCCACAATGTTTGACGTCCCCCACAGTTCTTGATCTTGATAGGCGTTTGAGAGTATATAATTGACACTTTTATGACAGGGAACAAGACGATAGGTTCTCCTTCTTCTCTTTTGTAGAAAAGTTTTCTTCTTGATCAACAAGTCTTTTTACATTTACATATAAAAATGCAAGTCAATTTTTGAAATACAGAAAAAGACACACGTCATAGAAAATCGTTGAACTACTTAAAAACAACCGATGCCCAGCAAAGGTATTACATGGAACTTTGGAATGGATAGAAAAGTTTAAGTTTTTTACATCTAACAACGATTGATCAATCAATAATTCAATTCGAAAGTCTTCAAAGTCACTTTCATCAAGAAAGATAGAAGCTTTGATGTATAGAAAGAATGTAGAAATATGTAAAAAATGTTCTCTTCTTCAGCTTAATATTGCTTATTTGCAAAAGTTGGTTTCGTACATTTTTTATAGGCAAATGTCATGTGGAATGATTGATTCAATTTCACCTTTTTTTGTAAGAAGAAGAAAGCAATTAAGGATGAGGTTTTTACTTTTTTATTGTACGTCGTCGTTACCCGAGGAGAAAGTACGCATTTATATGGAAGGAGTTAAGAGTGTTTGGTTGTTTGACTGCTTTCTCCCACACCACCCGCTTTTATATTTTTTAAATGATTATATCGATTTGACATTTAAGTTAAGAGTTGCCACAAATACTTAGTTGCCTCGAATCATAGGAGGAGGAGATGCGAGGATTTATAACACAAAAAGTCACTTCACTTTACTACTTTCTCCTCGAGTGAAAGTCTCCACAAGCGACGAACGCCATAGGAGGACACAGGTTCATTCGGAATTTCCACGGTTGGTGAACCTCCTCGTTCTTTCTTTCTGGTAACAAGTGTTTGTTCTCTCTGACTTTCCAGCAGTTTGTTATTTGGACCTGTAGTGAATGTGTAGCAAAAGGCGTATTGTTATTGAGAGCACATAACATAGTCAAATGAACATTTTTAGCCTACGAGACTAACTGACTGGGCGGTTATTAATTGCTCCTCTATATGTCCTCTCTGTATAACGTAGTATCTACATAAAGTACATACTTCAGCCATTTATCTTCTACACACACACACCATACACACTGACTATATTTTATTTGCTTCAGGTAATCAGTAGTGGGCAAATGCAAATATACGAAAACAGATTGGACCATGTAAGTATGTTGGCAGATTTATTTATGTAACAGGCCATAAGTTGTTTAACAGGTTGGAAAATAGGGATCTATTGTTGGGTGGATCGATGATGAATTGAAAAGGAAAAAAAATAATCAATGGCTCTTTCTTTCCTTCTCTTCTATAAAACTGGTCGGCTTTCACTTTCCTGAAGAAGTGAGTGAAAGTACCAGGGCGAAATGAGATACTGGATTTGTATACACTTTTTTGTAGTACAGCTCATGAAAAGATTGTGGTTTTGGAACATGACATAAATAATTACCCTAATGACATGGAACAGAACCAGAACAACAATGAGTGGTAATGACATGACACGACAGCAAGCAATTTGCAGAAATATACAAAAATAATAATTTAAGCCACCTGCGCAAAATTCGGACTGTCTTCTTTCTCCATAATCAGATCAGTGTCAATTCAATTATGAGCATTATTTGTCCATGCTATTTTTGGGGAAAAAGGATAAAAGGCTACCTATGCTAATTGTGACAGTTTCTGAAGAATATCTTTTGTCCATCAAATATATAGGAAATTCAGTTCCATTCTTCTAACCCTTTCAAGGTTTCAATTTCATTTTCTCCTGGGATTCAATCTAAGATAACAATTCACAATTGCGCATTATTGTCATAAAATTGGTACTGCATAAGAACTATTGTTAAAAGTGTCTATGCAGTCAGCATGTTATGGCTTGTTTTATGTTATTTTGCATTGTGAATGATTAGAGAATGGAATGAGGTCCTTCTTACTTCTTCCTGGTTATTTTTAACCTGCCTAGTCTGATTATTTTAATATCGATGCCGACATATGCATGCGTTATGTTTTCTCGGAGATGGAATTGAAATCATATACCTGACACTTCCTTACACTGTTCTCTGCTTAAATGTCAAATGTCATGAATCTAATGTCTTTTAAAGTGTACAATCCTAATGATAGTGTAGAAACTTTATGAAATGACAAACTGCAAAAAACTATATGCTACCGTATTATCAGAAACAGTTATACTGAACTGCTTGCTGCTACAAAGTTGCAAAGTGCACTTGGTAATTTATATGTCAATTGTCATTATCCAAAGCAGAGCAATCAGGGTTGTAAGTTGTAAGTGCAGTGTGTGAAATTAATAGAAAAAACAACAAACAAGTACAGGATGTACTATTATTGCTATTATACAATACACTTTTTAAATAGAGTAAGGCTGAATCCTAGTCTCTCATAATGCTTGATTAAAAACTGCACAAAAATAAATTCTTTAGCCTGAGTCCTGAGTGACTGCGCATAAAAGCTCTCGATTTGTCCTCTAGCCTAGCCTGGTTTTAGCATCAATGTTATGCGACTGAAGCCGAACAAAAAGCAAAGCAATTTTGATTAAATTGCATGGACGACGAACGTGACAAACACAATAGAATAGATGGATGGATGGAATGTCATCCAATGATCCTTCCTTTTTGCTTTATTTTTACTTTACGTAATAAAGTAATAATGATGATGGCGAGGATGACAATGATTTGACGGAATGAATAATCAAAAAGAGCTTTTTTCTAAAGAGTTCTCCCTGACTCTTCTTCTTGATGCTCTGCTTTCTGTCTTTCTTTCTTTGTCTGCTCAAAAAACTATTAAAAATACTTTTCTTCAAACTTTAAAGAGCAAAGCTAATCTTCAAAGTCATTCACGCCTTTGCAATGACGTATACATAAATACGAAGTCTTTTGAGCATGATCATTTACATTTTCATTTT
>JAQIWU010000069.1:0-41988 GCA_034696445.1 Isotomiella minor
GTCATCCTCGCCATTCGGCTTAATTAGAGATTACGTGTTTCGGGCGGGTCTCTTGAGGATGTGTCCCTGGCTTGGAAACAACGTGGACACCCCATGTTACAGCCAGATAAGGACGTTAAACCCCATTTTACATTTTACATTTTACATTTTTTTTTTTTTTTACATGAAGGCGAAGTAGGCGTGTCAACTTGTCTACAAGGTCCCGCTCCTCCTTGGAGACTTCCGTAGATTCCTCCAATGAACGCTTGCAAAAAAGACACGACAATGCGTCTTGGATTTCATGGCGTGATTGACCGTGGTTTCCACGAGAACAAGATGAAGAAGACGACACTTCCTTATCTTTATTTGACGTTAGCATCTCAGCTTTCCATTGATTATTTTTGACAAGGCAAAATTAGTAAAAATGTCGATCTCAAAGGACCACTTGCCTCAACCTTCTGCATCTGCACTTTCAGCAGTCAGATGTGGTTTTGTTTACACGAAACGAAATACATTCATGTCTCACACTGCCTCCTTTTTCCTTTGTTTGTCATAAAAAACTTTTTCATGAAAGCATTCAAGCCCGATCAAGCTGACAGGCTATTCATTTCAGAAGATGCTCAACTTTTCTTTTTGTCAAATGCATGAAGGAAATTCGATAACTTGATCTCCGAGAAAAATATCAAAATATTAAATACAGCTATAATTCGATGGTTGTAACTTGATTACTGTAATTAGGTATTTGTAAGAAGGCTTAAAAAGGCTTAAAAAGTAATTGGACACATGTGTATTTACTTTTGTCCCAATGTCACATTAAATTATTGACAAATGATGATGTAACACGGCTTTCAGCATGTCAATGTCGCACAAATTATTATTGTTTGCAATCCATTCCAGCAATGGCCATCTCACATTTATTGCGACTCTTATTTTTTTTGACGCTTTTAGTCGTGCCACTAACTACAATCCAATGCTTTCAAATTTCAGAGCACTAGAATTTGTTGAAACAAAATGAGGATTGTAGAGCAGTCAAAGGTCAAAGAATTTGACTAATTTACTCTCATTTTTGATTGGCCAATGTGTACAATGAGATATTATATAAAACGCAGGCCATGGATTATGAAATGTATCATTGTGGCAACCAACACGTTTTCGAACGAATCTTTCATACTACGACGTGACAAAGGATAATGTCTGGGACTTCAATAAAGATCGAGCCAGGTTCGGGATTTTTGCATTTCTGTTTTTTTATATATAAATCAAGAGGTTTTACCTTATACTTTTGAACGCAGGGGATGTCGTAAGGATTGTTGCTCCAGCAGGGAAGGGGAGCGCAGCAAATCTTCCGCTGATGAGACAATACATAGAGTCCCTTCAACTGGTGCCAATCATGCGAGACGACGTGTATGCAGACGTCCCTTTTTATTCAAATACCGATGAATTTAGGGCAGAGGATTTCATTGAGGCCATGATGGATGATGACTGCAAAGTCATTTGGTGCATCAGAGGAGGGGCAGGTTGTATCCGGATCATCAAGTTTTTGGAGGAACAACTTCCTTCAACGCCTCCACCCACGCCGAAGATTCTGATAGGTTTGTACTCTCCGATTTATAATGCACAGTTGACTTGTATATGTCTATTACCCAAGGTTATTCGGACATTACTGTCCTTCATCTTTATTTCCAATACAAGTACAATTGGCCCTCCATGCACGGGGCGATGGTGGAAGCAATCGCAAGTGGTGCCTACCCTCCCAACTCGGAGACTGTACAAAATTTAAGGTCCCTTTTGTTCAACCTCACTACCCAAATTTGCGAACCAGTGATAACCCGGATTGACAACGGAGGAGGCACTCCCACCATCAATGGTGTGGTAACTGGAGGAAATCTGACCCTGGTGGAAACAAGCATTGCAACCAACTGGGCAGTCAACGCCTCGGGGAAAATCCTCTTCCTTGAAGACGTAGGAGAAGCTGCCTACTCCATTGAGAGGAGTCTTGACCATATGAAACAGGCTGGTGTCTTTGAAGGGGCATTGGCAGTAGTTTTTGGAGATTTCACCAACCCTGACAACGTGGATTTAATGAACCTTGTATTTCAACGCTTTGCAGACGATGAGACCGTTCCAATCCCTGTATTTAAGCTGACTGGAATTGGGCATGGCAGTGTAAATATCCCACTTCCCATGAACTGTCCAGGCACTATAACAGTCACGAACCCTGTCTTACAAACGTACCGGCTATGTGTCAACAACATTTCGTTTCCACTTTAACCATGAAAAGGACTTTTCAAGTTCACGTTGGTCTTTCATTTCTATGACTATTAGGCTTGTTCAAAAAGACGTGAACGTAACTTTATAAAAATTTGCATACATGATTCTAAATAAAGATTTTCTTTCCCATTCAAATCTACTGTGCATGGAAACTTTATGCAAAATTTGGTGTTATTTACATAAAAGGCAAAAGTAGCCACTTCAGTGAAGAGTCTTCACACATCTTTCCATTGCGTACACACACACGTTTCAATCGGGTTCTACATTTTTCTGTTTTCAACTTCTGACGTTTTAAAAAAAATTCTTTAATCCGTTTTACGTAATTTTTTCAAAAACTTTTCCGCAGTTTTAACAGTTTCAATTCCACATTAATTCACAAAGTCAGAAAGACAAATACGGTGGTTTCTGTCCAACTCTTTGTTTCAAATTTATGACTGTTCGTCAAGTCACAGGGGATCTCATTCTCTCCAAATTGCCATCCTTCATCCACAGGTACAGTACAAGTTCAGTTCAATGTTTAATCTACCATTTTCTTAACATTTTCTTTTCATTTTTATAGGCTTGCCCAAACCGAAGTAAAAATACTAGCTCTTCCAACTCTTGATTGCTTTGTCCGTGGCTCACGCCAGAAAGTACATTCAGATGGATCCATTTTGTAAGCTTAGAGGGTCAGCAGCGACGTCGAAAAACGGGCGTCAATCCCAGACCAAGCCACCACCATACCCTCCCAAAAGCCCTTCTAAATCAACCAAGGTTAAACTGCAGCTGAAGACGAACGTACCAAATAAAATTTTTCTTCCGGTGCTGAAGGCCCCTCCTTCCAACGAAGTGAATGTACCGAAGAATGCTACCGATCTTGGACCAAGGAGAATGGGGTACATTGAGACAGGCTCGAAAAAGCCAAGAATTTCATCTATTTTTGATGAGTAAGTCAATGCCGATCTATTCAATCGAATCCATGCTTAATCTCTTTTTTCTTACAATTTCTAGGTGCCGTAATTACAATAAAGAAAGCAATATAGTGCATTGTGATTGGGGCGTCGAGGATGCCAAGGATGCGGTATCTTGCACCCCAACCGATAACGAAAGTGCAGACACTGGAGGTAAAGCTAATGGTCACGTTCGCGGAAAGAACTCTCGCTGTACAGAATCAGAGTCACGCAAATCCGTCAGAGACACCGAACCCAAGACTGAGGCATGCCCCACGCCCATGTCACTCGAGGCAAAAGAGGAACCTTCTACTCCAAGGAAATACCACAAGGAAAAAGTCAATGACGACGATGATGACCTTCAAATCCAGAAATTAAAACTTGGAAACGAAGAATCTGAAACTGTAATCACAATTACAGAAACAAAAAATTCCAAATTGGACTCCATTGCCCTTTGTGCTTCTTGCATTCTCTTGGCTCCATTGTTTAGCTACATGGTTGTCAAAATACTGAAAGCTGCAGCAAGGACCTGACTCGTCTTCCCTGCATGTCATTATTGACGAAAGCTTCAATTTTATGTTTTTACTTCATACAAGAACAAACATAACCCCTCGTAGTTTTACCTTAAGAAATCTTTTTCAATTCATTTCATGCAACTCATTTTGAGACTACCGGTGTTGGATACTCGTTTTTTTAGCAAGATTGACTGTAAATTGAATTTTTTGTTGTCGAATCAATAAACTTTTTTGTTGCATTTTACTTGTAGCGTGTTTGAGCTCTAGAATTTCTATCATAGTTCACATAGGAACATACATTCATCTCATTATCGCTCTTGTCATTAAAAAGCTAGTGAAAGCCAAAGGTCGGAGTCGCAAATTGAATGACGACGACGGTACACCGGAAATGACTTCACTATACATATGACCTGTCATTCATCGCCAACTCTATTTGCCAAGCTTTGCTTTAATTCAGTTGTCATGCCATGTCATTATTACTCTGAGATGATGATGATGGCGAAAAGAAACGTATGGAGAAGCAAGACCTTCACCCCAGTCAAACAGAGAAAAGCACATTGAAAATTTCGCGAAAGTCATGGCACAGATTTTGGCATATGAATGGAACAGAATATTGTCTAAATGAAAGTGAAGATGTGTCTTTTCTCTTCTCAACGTGTACATATAGACGATTTCTGTTTTCGAACGTGTGTCTATCCGCATATATGCAAAATGTATTTTTAGTAAACTGGTCCAGTTAAGTTAAGTGTGTGTGTTGGTACAACTGGGATGGGAACATTGAATAGATAATATGGGTGATCGTGAAATGTAAGAATCCCAGAAACCTAGTTATCTTTGTAACGACGAAAAAGTGTAAAAGTGTAGTTTGTAGATCACAATTTTTAACACTCTGGTTAGTGCGAATTTTTTGCACCTCTTCTATGTGTGTCATGTCATAGTTCATTCGTTCATCTTGAGATTGTTATAATTTAATTCTGTATAGAAAGCATGCAGTTCGGGTCCCTTCTTCTTCCTTCCTTTTCTTCCAGTTTGGAAGTAGTGGAGAAGAGGAGGAGGATGAGTGCCTTCAGAACATTATTGTATTTTTCCACCCTGATTTTACTTTTTATTACACCCGTGAGCCAAGTTTCCGCTGCTAAGGACACTTCTGTCATTGAAGACGTCAATTCCAGACAACTTGCCAAATTGTTGGAGGATAAGGACTACGTGGCTGTCCTCTGGATTGCAAAGAACTGTCCTGCTTGCGTCACGGTTCTTGGAGAATTGGAGAAAATTGATGACGACACGGATAAATTTGGAGTTGACTTTGTCAAAATCAATGACAAACGAGCTGCAAAGAATTATGGAATTGAGTCTTTCCCAACGTTGATGTACTTTCGGAACAAAGTAATTCATTTTCAATTGTTTATTTAAGGACATTTTGCATGAATGAAATGAGTCTTTTTAAGGAACCTGTCGTCTTTACTGGAGACTTGGAAAATGAGGTAAAAGATCACCTCGCCCAGAGATAAACACAAAATGCATGCAATTTCTATTTCTATAGGATGCAGTGTTGGAGTTTCTCACATCCCTGGATTCCATGGACAATCCTGACAGGATTGAAGAAGTGAATGCGAAAATCCTTGATAAAATTGTCCACGAGGAAAATAGCTACGTGGCGATTCTGTTCTGTGAGCCTACAAATTAAATTTAGAGTCCTATTTTAAGCATTTAAAAGCATTCCTCCAACATCCACATATATACACTCTTCTTCTTATCAATCTATACTGTGTCCTGGTTCGAAGCCGTAGATTTTAGTCTACTCTAAATATTTTCATGGCTGATTTTTTATGGTCCATTGTCTCTAGCTTTTAAGACAGGTAATAATGCTCACAGATAAAATTTGTTCTATGCAATTGAAGGTAAATCGAGGGAGGCTTGCAAAGTTAAAAGTAAGAACATTCGTCGATTATGCAATGCAACTCTTAATGGTCGTCATGCCTGCAATCTAATACTTTTTTTTCAATTTTATTTAAATTTTACTGTATTGGACTCATGGCCGGGCAAATTAAGTCGTGAGTCCAATGCAATGAATACTTCCGTTAAATGCTAATATTTATACTCTTAGCACATTTATTTACTTGATTTGATGTTATCAATATAGTTTCTGGATGCCTCTTATACTTCATTTATCCATGGTTCCGTTGATTATTATTTTTCATTTGTCCTTATTCCGTAGATATCAACCACCTTGCAAGTCTTCTGTTCCGTTGTGCCTCATTATTTCGTTATTCGTAGTGCCCAGTCCAAGTTATTATTAGTTTATCGTTTTAGAATTATTTTTTTGGTTCCTTTTTTAAAATAACTAAAAAAGTGTCTGTTTATTATTCTATTATGTTGAACTCAACAGACTCGCCCAATTACTCTTTTCCAAATCCGTCAATTTCTTGATTTACAAAAATTTTCCTTTTGAGACAAAAAGATGAACGATTGTCTCAACTCTCAATTCTTAGAAGATTGGAAACAGTGATGGCGAGCACCACCCTTTCTTATATTCTCAGTTTACCCCCGGTCCCTATATAATTTTATTTTCTGTGTAAAGCTCTTGCACTAAACCAAACTCAACAACAAATTCACACTGACATGAAACCTTTTGACACCCACCCTTTTTATTCCTTCTTATATTCAGAAGCTTTGGACTTTTTTCAGACACCCCTGACTGCAAAAAATGTGATAAGGTCCTAAGGGAACTGGAGGTATAGGTTATAATTAGTAGTCTTTTGCCTGAATTATCTGAGTGCTTTGATTTTTTTGCAGAATATTGACGATGAGGTGACTTCAAAAAAGACAGAATTGTATAATCTATTACTGAATATTGCGACCACGAAATATCCCTGTGTAGGCAGACGAGTTGGGCATCGGCTTTGTGAAAATCCAAGACGACGAGTTGGCGGACGAGTACAATTTGGATACCCTCCCAGCCCTTGTGTACTACCGGAACGAGATCCCCATCGTCTTTGACGGCGACCTCACGAACGAGGAGGATGTCCTGGAGTGGCTCATTAGTAATAAAAACAGCGGGAGTGACGATGACGAGGAGCAGATCGAGAGCGTCAGTGCGAAGGCCCTTTGGACTCTTGTTGACTCCATTGACCACATGGTCGTCCTTTTCTACGACTCCAGTCCCCTTTCCGAACAGGCTCTAAAGGAGCTCGAGAACATTGACGACGAGTGTTCCAGCCACGGCATTGAGTTTGTCAAGACTGATGACAAAAAGGCAGGGAAGGACTTTGGGGTGGAGAATGCACCAGAGTTGGTCTACTTTGAGAACAGGATCCCCAACGTGTACGATGGAGACTTGCGGGATGAGGAGGACGTTCTCAAGTGGCTCCTGCATCAGAAGGAGTCGGACGAAATCGAAGACGTCACCTCGGAAATGTTGCAAAGGCTCATTAAGGAGAAGAAGCACTTGGCAGTCCTCTTCTACGATGACGACGAGGAAGAGTCTAACGCAGCCTTGGTAGAGCTGGAGAACATTGACGACGAGCTGGACACGAGGGGGATTGCCTTTGTGAAGATTAATGACATCACCGAAGCAAAAACTTTTGGGATTGATGCTACTCCGACGTAAGAAATAAATTGTTCCGTTTCAGTTAGCTAATATACTTTGTTCATCTAGGCTGGTATACTTTGAGAACACAATTCCAGCCATCTATCATGGGGATCTGGAAGACGAGGAAGATGTGCTGGAATGGCTCATTGAGCAAATAGAGTCTGACGAAATTGAAGAGGTGACGGATGAAATGCTTAACATGCTCATCAACAACAATGATCAACTCTCCGTCATATTCTGTAAGTTCTAATTCTTAATCCATTGGAATATAAAAAGCCGTCTCACTCTGCCCCGAGAAGCCTCTGGGGCGAATAATTCTTCTTCAACTATATCTATCTTATCTATAGCATCTAGTGACTTCTGATGACGAATGAGCGTATAGACATATAATCGTTGATTCGATTATCATTTATTTATTTAAAAGTGACTAACCAGATTAAATCCATGTTTTTATATTCTTGATTTCTTTATGATGTGACGAATAGGCGAGCACCACGACGTGGCAGTCTTACTCTGTGAGTATCTTATCGTTCTAGAGATGCAGAGAAAGTTCCTATGGTTGATGTCCTGTCCTCTGTCTTCTCCAAAACAAGTGGAGCCCTTTACATATGCCTCCGTTCCGTTGTACAGACTAATGAGTGCCTTGTGACTTTCCTTAATACTAAATGTCCGTCACTACGCCTATAAGCTTTTACCTCACATATATAAAACAAGATGGTTTGAATAATTGACACAAAATGTCTTGACGTTGTTACTCTTGTTCCAGTAGTTGTAGACTTACATTTTGTGCCAACAACACTCAATCCAAAAAATGAAGTATTTTACACTTTTGTCTAGAACACACAGCCTCTCTTACGTTTCTTTACCAAATCATTGTGTTAAGCGTTTCAAAAGACAAATCAACAGAAACCAAATCAAATCAGTCAACAAATACCTGCAAAACGCAGTCAGTTTTTGAATTATTTGTTTGAAATTGGGGTGAATAAGTTGCAAGAGTTGTTGGACAATGATTTGACACATCTCGTGTACAAATTTTAATTGCAGACGACAAAGAAGACCGACGCTCTCAGAAGATATTGGACAAGCTGGAAAATATTGACGATGAGGTAAAATAATGTAAGATTTATCAATCGCCAATAACATTTCTTCCTGTTTAGTGCGACGAGCATGGAATCGTTTTTGTAAAAATAAGCGATGCCACAAAAGCCCGAGAGTTGGGGATTCCTGTCCCCTCCTTGGTCTACTTTGAGAACAAAATCCCTCACCTGTACGAAGGCGACTTGGAGGATGAAGACCAGGTACTGGAGTGGCTCATCCACCAACTCAAGACGGACGAGATAGAGGGGGTCACGGACGAAATGTTGGACCAGCTTATCGAACATCATCCCTACGTCGTGGCACTCTTCTATGATAGAGATGACAAGGCGGACATTAAGATTCTGGACGAACTGGAAAACATCGGTGCGTTGTCTTGTCTCACCTTGTCCCTTATGCATAAATTTGTGTGTTTTAGACGACGAGTTGGATTCCCATGGTATTGTCTGCGTCAAAATCGATGATGACCAGGAAGCCAAAGAGTACGGCTTTGAAGAACTTCCGGTTTTGGTATATTTTGAGAACAAAATCCCTTCCGTCTACGAAGGGGATTTGGACAACGAGGAGAAGGTCCTGGAATGGTTGTTGGAGCAAAAACACTCTGACACGATTGAAGAGGTGACCGATGAAATGTTGCAGAAGCTCATCGGGACACAAACCTACATCGCCGCATACTTCAGCGGGGAATGTAACGAGAAGGAAAAGTGTGCTCAGATATTTGAAGAACTGGAGTCCCTGGATGATGACGCAGATGAGGCTGGCATCACCCTGGTCGCCACGTCGGAAACCATCTTTGCTCAAAAGAGCCTGGGATTGAAAATTTTCCCCTGCCTAGTCCTCTTCCGGAATGGAGACCCCCTCCTATTCAAAGGAGATCTGCTCGATGAGGATGAAGGTAGCATAATAATAAGCAAAATGAAGTGGAATTATGTAGATGCCAATTTTTGTAGTACTGACATGGCTCACGGACGACGCGAACCTAGAGTTGCCCGACCAGATTGAGGAGGTCAATCTTAAAATGCTCCAGCGTCTTTTGCACACCATGGAACATGTAGTCTGCTTCTTTTACCGGGGTGGAGACAAAAAGTCCCAGAGGATTCTGCAAGAGCTTGAAAATATTGGTAATTTAATTTACGTAGATGCAGTGTGATAAATAAATTGTTGTGGTGGTGTACATAGATGACGAGCTTGACCTGGCGTCCGTTGCCATGGTTAAAATCTCGGACGAAGCCATGCTCCGAGAATACGACTTGGACCCACTCCCAACTCTTGTCTATTTCAGAGAGAAATTCCCAATGATTTATCCTGGGGACTTGGCCAGAGAGGAGGTATGTCCCTTATGCAATTATTGTGCATAACATAGTTAAATGGGGACATGTATTTAGGCCGTCTTGGGATGGGTTTTTAAACTGAAAGAAGCTGACCAGAACCAAATTGAAGAAGTTGACCACAGAACCTTGAGAATGCTCTTGGACGAATTGGGTGAGTAGTTGATTTGGTCATTTAACACGGTCTTAATTTTTGTTCAATAGATAACGTGGCTGTACTGTACTACGACGACGATTGTGGGGCGACCTGCGACACAATTCTGAAGGAACTGGAAACCATTGATGATGAAGCTGACGATGTTGGGATTCACTTTGTCAAAACAACAGACACTTCCGTAGCAGAGGAGGAGCTAAGACTTACGGACTTCCCAAGGCTTGTCTATTATCAAGGGGGCCTTCCTTCCATGTACAAAGGCTCCCTCCTGGAAGAGGGAGATGTGCTCCAGTGGTTGGTCTACCAAAGGAAGTTTGAAGCCCTTCCAGAATTGACTAGGGCTGACTTGGATGATCTCATAATCGACTCTGATTACTTATCCATTGTCTTCTGTAAGATCAACGAGATTAACTCTTGTCCACTATGACTAATGCATCGTTTTGTAGATGCCAATATGACGCACGAGGACTCTTTACGTACGCTTCGGAGAGCAAGTCTCATCGCAGAGGACGCTGCCACATTCGGAATCCCCATTGCAAAGATGAACGATGCTCTCATGGGGAAAAAGTTTGGAATTAAGGAACTCCCAGGCCTTGTCCTCTTCAGGAGGGGAAGGCACATCAAGTACGAGGACGACCTGGAGGATGAGGAAGAAAGTGAGTTCTTTACACTTCTTAAGTGACTTGCACTAAAAGTATATTCTTTTATCAGTGTTGGACTGGTTGACGGCCCCAGAAAATATGATTCTCCGTGACCAGATTGAGGTCGTGAACCGAAAGATGTTGGACCGAATGCGTGAGAATACGGATCATCTAGCCGTCCTCTTTTTCTCCGAGACGGACTGCAAGCAGTGCGAAAGGGTTGTCTCAGCTCTGGAAGAGATTGACGACGAGGCGGATGAGAATGGCATTGCTTTCATTCGGATTGATGATTGGGAATTGGGCAAATCCTTCGGCGTCCATGCTCTCCCTGCCATGCTTTACTTCAGACTTGGGGCTGAGGAGCCCATCATCTACGCCGGGGACCTGAGGTCATCTCATAAGATTCTAGAGTGGCTTCTTATGAGGAAAGATCCCACCGGAACGGCCATTGAAGAGACGGGAGGGGAGGAACTAAAGAAAATGATTGAAGATGGCGAGGAGTCCATTGTGGTCTATTTCTGTAAGATGAGATGACAAAGTGTGAGAGTGACTATTTATCATGTGTTTCATAAAATAGATAATAAGACCGTTTGCACCGCCTGTGAGCCTGAGAAGAAGAAAAAGAAGGGGAAGAAGGACGGCAAGGACGTGTCTGAGGAGTCACCAGAAGCTGAAGCAGGTACAGGATGCACTAAATGACGCCTATAGTGCAACTTGATATGGTTGTCCTTTTTCAGAACGACTCGCCGGTTGTGCCATGTGTCGGGAGATATTGGAAAAGTTGGAGAATGTGGACGATGAAGTTGCCCGACATGGCGTGACCTTTTACCGGACGGCAGATGTGGGGTATGCGGCTGACCTGGGGGTGGCAGAGTTCCCTGCTCTGGTCTACTTTGAAAATGGAGTGGCTTCCATGTTTGAGGGAGAGTTGACCATCGAGGAAGACGTACGTTCTGCTTCTCTGACGCTTGTTTACTTTATCTTTGCATTTACGACCTATCTTTAGGTGCTCCACTGGATCGTCGAGCACAAGACCGAGTCCCGGATTGAGCTCATCACTCGAGGAATGTTGGAGCAAGCCATAAATGAAACTCACTATCTGGCCGTATTCTTTTACAAACAACCCTGCCGAGCCTGTGACACAATTCTAATGGAATTGGAGAAGATTGACGATGAGTGCGACGGATATGGGATTCACATGGTCAAGATTGCGGATCCTCAACTCGCAAAGCGGTACGGAATCACGACCTTCCCCGCCCTCCTCTACTTCCGGAACGGAAACCCACTCCTCTTTGACGGAGACTTGAAGAATGAAGAGTCCGTTCTCGAGTGGCTTACTGATGATGACAATAGAGAGTTGGCTGATGAGATTGAGGCAGTCAATCTTCGCATGCTTCAAAAACTGATTGACCAATCCCCCTTCCTAGCCGTCTTCTTCTACGATGAGAATGAATGTGATGAGGAGTGTGACTCGGTCCTTCTTGGGCTAGAGGAAATTGATGACGAGGCTGATGGCTACGGAATTGACATGGTGAAGGTGGTGGAGGGAGACACTGCGTCAGAGCTTGGGATTATGAGTGTCCCAGCCATGGTTTACTTCCGCCGTGGAACTGCCCTCATCTACGAAGGGGACCTCATGGACAGTGCTGCGATCCTGGGATGGCTCACATCCAACGAGGCTTTCGAACTAAAGGATGAGATTGAGCAGGTGAACCGCCGAATGCTGGAAAAGCTCCTGGATGATAATGCCTTCGTGGCTGTGTACTTTTACGAGGAGGAGGGGTGTCCCAAGTGCCCAGAGATTCTGGAAGAGTTAGAGCGGATTGACCACGAGGCTGACAATCTAGACATCATTTTCGTTCGCATTGATGATACAAAGTATGCCAAAAAGTGGGGAGTCACGAAGATCCCTGCGTTGGTGTACTTTAGGAGAAAGTTCCCCTCCATTTTTAGGGGAGAGTTGTCGGATGAGCTTGCAGTGCTGGAATGGCTCCAGAAGAACAGATATAAACAGCCGGAGCTGAACCTTTTTATGTTTGCCCTGGCTTCGATGAGCCTGGCATTTGTGGTCTACACCGTCTTCATCCTGCTTTTCCTCAAAGTAAGCCTACATCATGAAATAAGGATTCAGTTTATACGCCTTCATTTATTTTTTCGTAGCATCCAGAGAACCCAAGTTGAGAGACAACGAAGAGTCGTGATTGATGATGCTGCTAATGATATACTGCCACTGCGTACCTTGAATGCCACTCCTTCTTTCAAATTGTATGCCAACAACCTGTAAATATTTGAAGTGCCATTATAAGTTTCGTATCTCGAAGCATTAAAAGACAAAAGATAATAGACGACACGTGTTGTTATCAAGGTTAGATTTATTGGCCAATGGACTTGATAAGAATGCATGACATATGACTAGCATGTGACGTCTTCTGGAAACGTGCACTGGAGCCTGTCCTTGTGGAAGAGGAGTGGGGGTGGACACCGATACACTTCCAAATTTCCTGAGGAACAAATCATGAAGTAATCACAGTAGTGAGGGTGTGGATGTAGCCCGTCTGATGCGTTGTTGCAATGGATCCGACAGTCTGTCTCTTCTGGGATGTTGCAGGTTTCCATGACGGGGTCGAAAAGGAGGGGGTCAGGGCACCTGTAGAAGGTTGCCTGTTGATTTCTACACCCAACAAAGCGAGCACAGTCCGCGGGATGAGGGTACATCCCATCAGATCGGCCACTGCAATCAAACTCCACCTCTGGGTTCTGAGTAGTGGTGGTTGGTGGGGTTCCAGTGCCTGTGGTTGTGGTAGCTGTGGTACCACCGGAGGTGGTGGTTGTAGGTCCAACAGTTGTAGTAGTGGGGCCAGGTCCTCCTCCTAATTCACCACTGTTCACTCCTTCCATGTCCGTGAATCCAGTGTGGGCAAAAGCAGTGCAGGCAGAGAAGCTGGGGTTGTAGCTGAAGGCTGTACACCCTCCCGTGGATTGGCAAAAAGAACAGCACTCGTCCTCTGTCACACCGTTTTCAAAATCCAAGACATCTCCAGTGGGTTCCTCGTCCTGTCTCGGGGCGTAGCTGCATTGACCAGGATTACCAGTACTGGTGGTTGTGGATGTTGTCGTGGTCTGTCCTCCTCCGGTAGTTGTAGGTCCAACAGTTGTAGTAGTGGGGCCAGGTCCTCCTCCTAATTCACCACTGTTCACTCCTTCCACGTCCGTGAATCCAGTGTGGGCAAAGGCAGTGCAGGCAGAGAAGCTGGGGTTGTAGCTGAAGGCTGTACACCCTCCCGTGGATTGGCAGAAGGAACAGCACTCGTCCTCTGTCACACCGTTTTCAAAATCCAAGACATCCCCAGTGGGCTCAGAGTCTGGTCTGGGAGAGAAGTTGCATTGACCCTTGACCTCGTGTGCAACAATCAATGCACAAAGAGCGAAGAAAAAGATTTGTCTCATCTTAAAAAAACGATGATGCCTCACTCTGCCCCAATATGCCCTATGCTGACTATGAGGAAGCTTGGGTAAATCCAATCTACAGAGTAAAGCGTGATTTCATGGCATTTATTTGTCAGTGTCATCGATAAGCTTGATGTATTCATTTGATAAAGTCAGGTTGACTTTGACTTTGAGAGATGGATGGGGTCACCATGCCAATGCCATGCGCCTTCCTCATTGTTAAACCTCGTCTGCTTTTTGCATCGATAAGTCTTTTTGAGCATTGTGTAATTCCGTTTTTTATTAATCATGAAACTCAAACAATTGTCGCATTGCATAAAATAAAATATAGCGCCCTTCTGTCTTATGCACTTTACAGAGGAAGGTTACCAATAAAAGAGGACCCTACAAGAAGAAAGGGTCGGCCGCCTGTGTTTTAGAAATGCCGACGACCATTGGATTTATTCCAGTAGGGGATGAAATAATACTAGATTATGTCAACTTTACATAAGACGGCTTATGCAATGTGCAAAAGGCGGCTTGGAAAGACTTGGACATAAGAAAGTTATGTTAGGTTCTTAGGTACGAATATATCCCATTGTTGTAAGTCGGTGGGTCACAAGGTTTATGGGGACTCGTAAAATGAGGAATGGAGATCCAGGGTGTAATATAAAGGACTAATTGTTCCAACGTACATTTCACTCTTGCTTTGCCTTTCATCCAAGTCTCTTCCTCCGTAAGTAAGAACATAAATTTATTTACGTGATGAATCTCAACTTACCCCCAAATGACATTTCTATAGGTTTCAGGCTAGAATCATGAAGGTGATCGCTCTCCTCGCTCTCGTCGGCGTTGCCGTGGCTCATCCCCAGATGATGATGCCCATGGGCGCAGCCGGTGGTGGTGCAGCAGCTGCTGGGGCTGCTTCCGGTGTTGGTGGCATGGGAGGCATGGGTGGTGGGGCTGCCTCTGCCGCAGCAGCTGCTGGTGGTGCTGGAGGAGTTGGGGGCTATCCCGGCGGATGGGGGATGCCCGGAGGTGGATATGGCGGTGGTTGGGGAGGTGGAATGGGAGGATGGGGTGGGATGCCCGGTGGTGGTTGGGGAGGATGGGGAGGACCAGTTGGCGGTGCCTGGGGGGCAAATGGCTACAACGGTGGTGCTTCTCAGTTTGGAGCTGTGGGGGCAAACAACTTGGCCGCTGCTCAATCTCAGGGAAGCCAAGGGAGTGCGTTGAACGCAGCCCAAGGGTCCTTCGGTGCTGGTGCCCAGGGGTCCAACTTCGCACAAGGTGCCCGCAATGCTGGGAGCAACTCCAACTATGGAAACAAGTTCGGGTCTTCCACAACCTTCGGAGAGTCCTTCGGAAATGCCAATGCCTTCGACAGCGCTGCTGGGGCAGCTGGAGCTCAAGGGGTAAGTTGAAACAGGGTACTTTTTTGTATTAAGACGCATATTAAACAATGCAATTTCCTTTTAGTCTGCCAACCAATTCGGACAAGGCAGCGCCGTGAATGCCGCCCAGGGAAGCCAAGGATCCCAAGCTGCGTAAGTTCCTAAATCCCTTGAAACTTGTGACCTGAAGTTAAATCATGTCATTTTGCCTCTACAGTCTCCAAGCCAACAGCATGAATGCCATGGGAGGAGCTGCCGCCAATCAAGCCGGATACAACGCTGGTGGTGCCAACTTCGCTGGTTAAGGAACCGTCCTACCTTTCTACTTCCTCTCCTCTTCAGTATTTCTTCTTCTTCTTCTTCCTTCTTCCTCTCTGTCTTTCCATTTTTCATACTTTCTCATGTACCATCAGTCTGTTTCCTCACCTAATCTCTCTTACTCTTATCTCTGACTTTCTTTTCTTCTCAGTCAAAATACATTCTTTCTTCCACTTACATCCTTCATATGAATCTTGTCTTCTTTCTCTCTTTCTTTCATCAGTTCAACACAGTAAAATACTGTGGTCTATCTCATCCTACCCTACTGCTTTGACCAGTCATTATAGCACCTTCACCTTGGCGAATGAGGAAATTGAGACCTCAATTTTCTCATTCTTTAATCTTGACAGTACTATAGACAACTGTAACATATTCTACCCTTGAATAATAAATAAAACATAACAGAACTACCTTTAATCAATGATTCATTTTGAGCTTTCGAACTACTCTTTATTTATTTCATATTGTTCTCACTTCTTGCTCTTCACAAATAAAATGAACCGTAATTGAGAGATTATGATGTTTAAAAATGCATTCTGCTCTAAAAGAGGAATTCGTGACGTCAGTCATAAATGCATGCATTCATTCGCAAAAGAATGCCGAGGTTATGTCACTCAAAAACAATAAAAAGTGAAGTAGTTTTGATACATGCATTGCCAACGACTAAATTTGTACAATCGGAAAGACAAGTACAATGCACAAAGACAGTAATGATACAATATTGCTTGTATAAAAATCAAAATGTGTATGCGACTTTTCAGTTGTCTATTTTGAAACTTTTGGAATTTTCGCCAAAGCGTTTCTATAAAATAATTTATTGCTTAATGCTGGTTTATGCATAATGAATTAAAAAATGTCATGCAACCTGGATATAAAACAAAATTGGGGCAACATGAAAACAGCTCGCTCAATAGATTATTATAACGTTATGTACTTTGATTTTGACGTTTATTTTTTCACGAAACGAACACTCAAATTAGATTCAGCAGTACCAAATTTGCATGCTTGGATTTTATGAAGATTACTGCTACGCAAAGACCGAGGAAAGCTTCCTTCCGGCTGAGTGAATTGCAGAGACGACTTTGTCAGACATAACAGTTCTGGCATTGTATCCCATGAATCCAATTTTGAGCATTGACTTCTCTCCTGGAGCCACTCCCGCGCCTATCACAATCTTTGTTCTGAAAATGACAAATTACATCAACTCATTTTGGATTAATACAATTTACGACTGACACACCTGTTGTAGACCTTCTCCGCAATGTCATCTCCTGTCAGGTTGATGGGTGGGTAGAGGCCCACTAGTCCCACCAGCCTGTGTTCTGGCTTCGCCACGGCAAATCTGAACCGTGTCAGCCTGTGCGTGACTTGGTCTTGGAATGAGTTTGAGACATTCTTGTGTCTTTGCCAGCCCACTTCCAACCCCTCCCTTGCAATATAGGACAGGGCTTCTCGGAGGGAGTAGTAGTTTTGTAGAGGGAGGGCGTGGGGGATGTCCGCCCAATGTCCTGAAGTGGTGTTCCCCATCCACCAATAGTTTCTATCAATCAAGGTCTTGAGGTCGTTTGTGAAGGAGTGGGGGACGCCGTTTTCTCTCACCTCTGTGATGTGGTTTCTAAAAATGGGTTTAAGTACTGACTTGAATCAAAGTGTGGCCTCTTACATTGCTCGATTGCTGAAAGCCATGGGGGACAGTCCCACTGCAGCCCCTACGCCCTTATTGGAACTCGCATAGGCCACATCCACGTTCCACTCGTCGAACAAGAACTGCTGAATTCCCAGCACGCCTTGAGCTTCGACTATTAGGAAGCAGCCAGCTCTGGAACATCAAACAATTTGAAATGAAACGAGGTTTTTTTAAATTTTAACTTGACTTACTCTTTACATGCTTCCCCAATGTCGTTTATAGGTTGGTAAAGCCCATAGGCTGTCTCACCAATGGTGATGAACACGAGTTTGGGTTTGTGCGTCTCAATGGCGTCAATGATGTCTTGGGGAGGAACGCTTTTCAGGATGGTAGGTTCCTTCACATACACGACATCTCCACCTGCACAAATGACATTGAAGATGGCCTTAGTCTATGGAACCAAGGACTAAATCCTACTCACCAAACTTTTTGACCATGTTGCTGATTTTAGTGGCGGAATTAAGCCCTCTTCGTGGAAGGAGGACCTTGTCCTGAGGATCCAGGATGTTTTGAAGGATGACTTCCAGGGCCATGTTTGGCGTCCCAAGGAAGGGGAATACATATGTACTCTTTGTTTGAAAGAGGTACTGCAGGCCGTACTTAATTTCCTTGAGTACCTCCCCACAAGGCTCCCACTCCATGGCACAGGTTTCCATGCTGAAGTAACTTTCTTCCATGATGGAAAGCGCGTTGGGGTAGAGGTTCGACACTGCGCCGGACATCAGGATGTCTGAGGAAGTTTGGATGTCGTTTGCGACGAGGGATTTGGGGGGCTCGTACAACTCCTGTCCTTCTGAAAGGAAGGCAGACCGTACAGGCGTGACAGAAACCACTGGCAATCCCAGCAAACGTGGTTAGAAAGAGAGAGAGTGAATTTAAGGAAGTACAATGACGAACCTTGTTTGGTGGCAAATGCATCCAGGTGTAGGAATAAGATGAAGTATCCAAAAAGCAGAAGGTTTTTCTATAAGAATGTCAACATTTATGTTACTATTGGAAGATGTAGTTTGCCTTACCATAATTAGTTCTTGTAGTCAATTAGGTTAGAAACCAAGAAGCTTCAGATCAGCTTTTCCCAAGGGAAAGCCAAAGTACAAAAAATTTGAGACTGCCTAGACTGATTACAAAGTAAACTTATTGCACTTTTTTACGTCGAGGAAGAATACCGAAGGTTACACACTGCATTGTTCCTACTTCATAATGCTTTCGCACCAAACGCTCGTAACACTTATGCAAAAGAATGTCCTGAAATCATATTGTATCCCAATGGGTTCAATGCTGGTTACAGTGACGCGTTATGCAAATTGCAACAATTGTTACTTTGTAACGTCAACTAATCTCTTGCACCACTTACATTCCATGTGTCATGCTTTAATGACTGTCACTCTTTTTTTAACTTTAACTTTCTTCACATTTCTTTCAAATGCGAACGTCACGGCGGAAATGACTATTAACACCACATATAGGATAATAATGCATAGGACGTGAAGCACTCGTAGTGGTTTGTTGTCACTGTACCCCTGGTTTCCATCCTTCCTCTCCAAAGCCTTCCACACATTCTGTGACTCTTTAAATGTGTCACCACCCTGATAGCAGTCTTTTAACCCGGCGTCCACCATTCTTTCTACGAGCGTCTTGACCCTCGCGTAGAAAACGTCCTTTGCGAGTATGAGGTTGGTTTGGATTGAGACGACGTCTTTGCTAAGGACGGGTCTCACAACTTCACAGTTCTCACAATATGTCTGAAGCTTCCTCTGCATCACCTTGAGGGTGAGCAATCCGTCCAGGAAGACTGAGTAGGGGTGGTTGACTGAGCGTTGAAAAGCGTTTAGGTGGTTGGTCTCGACGATTTTTGCACCACTCTCACAGTGACGTAGTTTATGTAAAATGTTTTTGAGGTAGGTCACTTTGAAGAAGTAGTCCTTCAGAAGGATGAGGTATACAATGGTTCCTGCAGGTTCACAGTTGCCAGGAAGACGAGTAGGTAGCTTGGAGTCTCCCCATTTTGTATTATTGACCACTTTTCCCACGACAAAAAAGTCAAACTTTTTCCCTAAAGCGTGTTTTGACAGATCGAAAAATGTTCTCGGAACGATGGAGGGAGTGGGGCGAATCAGGTACTTTACCAGCTCCCCTCGATAAGTTTCACTCAACATGAGGGAATAGAGGAGCCACGGGAGATAGAGAAAGTAAAAGTAGTTGTGAGTGACTTTCATTCGCTCAATACATTGGTCTAGGAGAGGACGGATTGTGGTTTCAAAAGCGTCGAAGGGACCCTTCTTTCCCTCCTTCAGGAAGGCCCAGGAGGCCCACATGAGACATGTCATGAGGAGGATGAGGCCAAGGGTGACGTACAAAACGGAGGACTGGACTGGTCCTACGATCCCTTTGAGAGAGATTAATTCTGTGGGTGCGGAGACTAGGAAGCCAAATTCAATGAGTTGGCTGTAACTCGTCCTTTCTACGAATGGGTTGTTGATGATGGAGGCTTGAAACCATATTGATCCCGATGCCTTGGGTCCCAGGCCTTTTGGAAAGCCCGTTACGTTCAAACGACTTACAATGTCACAGAATATGATTAAGGCTGAGGTATGGAAGTAGGGCTGACAAGGAGACTGGCACATCCTTTGGTCAAGAAATTTGTCTTTGAGACTTCTGAGTTGCTGATGATTAGATGCATGATATGGTTTGCCTTGGAAATTTAGGATTGACCTTTTCTGCGCAAAATACTGTTTCTGTGTGAACGAAATCCACTTGAGGGATGTGTTTAGAAGGTATATTTTGTGTGCTTGATGGATATTTATGTATAGCGTTAGGGTGGGAAGGAAACTCTGAAATTGTTCTTCAACTTTGATGACAGGGTGTTCACCAATTGATGATGTTAGTTGGACGTTGATGACAATGTCAATCCAAGGTTTAAGCTGTCCCACCTTCACGAGTTCGTACAGGGTTTGGAAATTGAAAAGTCCGAACAAGACAAATAATTGTGTATTACTGTGTTTTCGATATTTGTAAGGTGGGGATGACGATGAAGGTTTTTGTTGAGGATGAGGAATACTTTCAACATCGCATAATAGAAAAGGTGACGGATGAGGCAATGAGAAAAGTACGTCAAAGGGATCCTTGGGTCCTGAAGCGACAGTATAATTAAACTTGGCGTGGATGGAATGTACAAGATATGCGTCGTTGATGACACTTTGAATCGAAAACATTTTTACGGAAAATGGAAGTGTCATCAAAGCTGCTAACTACAATACTGAAATTGAACCTGCTAAAATTGCAATGGTAGACGAATGTCCCAACACCAACTAGTATAGCTCAAGTATAGTTCTAGAGAAAACTGGTAACGTTGTCTACTTACAAAGGACGCGTGTATCGAATTACTTGGTGAATGGCGAAATGAATTCTTTTGTTATCACGCTTTCTGTACTTTTTTCTTCTTGGGTTCATTGAGTATCTTGAGTGCCGAGTGCTTTCATTTGTTCCCAAGTTGTTCTTAGTCTCAATCTCTCGAAACCAATTATGGTTTGGGGTACTCCAAGTTTAAGTTCCTTGTGTTGCACCATTTATCTATAAAAGCAGATATAGACAAACTTTGTGGTTAAGTAGATTATTTATTGTTCTTCAGAGACATTTTTATTGTTCACGACCTATATATGCTATGACCACGGCTACCATAGGGATCGACCTAATTGTCACATTATCCTGATGAAAAGCAAGATGGAAAGCTAAACTTTCTGAACCTCCGCTTTGTATTGTCCGTATGGCATTTTATGACACGCATTTGCGGAGCTGAAAATACGCTTGGTACGAATATGCAGTGTAAAATAGAATATGGATATTATTATTATTATTTACGATTTGCATGATTATTTACGGGATATTTTATATTTCCAGCTTTTACAGTATGTTACTCATTGTCATTTCCATTGTGTCATTAATTAGGTATTATAACTTCCCGTCTGTGTGTGTAGGTAGAAATGGAAAGTCACTGCCGTCCTACAGTGATTTATGCTTCCGCACGGAGTGGTCTTGAATTTGAATCCTAAAATTTGCAACCTCTCGTCACTGACACTAAAATGTGCAGATGAAAATTTATTGAATCGAATTTTATACATTTTGAACGTCAATGACATGACATTGCAATGCCATGTCTCGACACCATCATCGCATCACTTGAACAAATATATCTCCATATAAACCTAATTCCAACATCAGTAACAAAAGAGCCACATTTTTTATTTGGGTCAAAAGATTCAACTCCGAAACGACTGTTATCCAAGGAGACACATAAGTACTGGCACTGAAACTCACTAATAATTTTTTCATTAGTCTCTCTGATAACTCTTAAAAACCTTGTGTATATAGTCAAAGTCTCTTCACGGCTTCGACTGACAATTAGTTGCGTTGTTGGAATCTGTCAAATATCTAAAATGTTGACAAGTAGAGCAGGCTTGATAATGAAACTTCCTAGTTTTGGAATTCTCATCCTTTCTACATTAGTACACTCTGCCCCTAACTTTCCCTCAACCACTTTCAACCTAGAAACTAAACAGTCCGCATTTCAAGAAGGAGTCAAGTAAGGAACTACAAAAGTATTTCTGGAAAAAGTATACAATTTTGTGTTTAGGGTCGGCAAAGAGTCAAAGGTAACCATCACAGTGGGGGAGAAGGATGGACACTTTGCCTACACCGTAAACGGCTACACCCTCTCCCCGTACAAAATAAGTGTGTCTGGAGAATACTTCAACGATGCCGCAAGTCACTATGGCTACGCGAGGATATTTCTTGTGGTGGACTCTGGCGTGGCTTACTACGCTCTAAGGCCGAGAGGGAACAAATTGGACGTATACATGCTCAACGGAGCACAAGCTGAGTTTTTCTTTGAGATCCTTTGTCCACGCCAAGTGTCTGCGTATCATCTGCAGGAGGGGCAGATCAATGCGACGGCAGTTTTGATCACTGGGCCGTCAAGTTCCAGCTTTTCATACGTATAATTATTAAATTCATGTGGTTTTACTCCAGTTTTCGCACAAAATTGTATGGAATCGTTCACGATGACGTCCTCAATAACTGATTGAGACTGTATAAACCTGAATACATTATTTGGGGCACGTTGAGACAGATGTATAATAATTCATGATTTATTGACAATAACATATTATTTAATCTGCAACTTTGTCCATTTCTTCTTGAATCCATTCTTTCAAGGAAAAGTCCTCCAACATGTTCTTCCCCTTCTCAGCCCTGTGGCGTTGGGTGTGCTGCAACTTGCTCAAGAAGAGGTAGGCTAGGACGAAGCCTCTGAACTGCATCGTCTTTTTGTCCTTATCTGCTCCATCTCCGAGGAGGGAGTGGAGTGTGAGGAACATTTTCCAACTCACACTGAACCCTGCTTCCGTTAGTGCGTCTTTCAACTCGAAGGGGTCAAGGGTACCTGAGCCGTCCAGGTCAAACTTTTCATATGCGTCCATTATGACGAGGATCCCATCCATCACTTTGCCGAATTCTGGGAGCCCGATCCTCTCTTTTTCCCCAGGTGGGTAGGTCGAGCAGCTTATCTAAATTGTGATGATAAGCATAATTACGATAAAATGTTTAAATTAGAGTGGCCATATAAAATACCATTAAGGAACAAATCAAGCAATCAAATCCGTCAAACTTGAATGAAAATTTTAAATCCTTGTCGAGGAACTGTTGGAGTTCCTTCCATCCCATAGTTCCATCCGAATCTGCCCCTGCCTTGAATGCAGCGATTGCCTCTGGGGAAATGTCGTCCTCCGTCTTTTTGGGTTCTTCCGCTTTCTTTTTGGGTTCTTCTTCCACCTTCTTGGGTTCGGCTCCCTTATTTTTTACCGGTTCTGCCTTCTTCTGCTCCACTTCTTCATCGGAGGATTCCTCATCGTCAGTATCGTCCACGGCTCTCAGCTTCAGGACATTATTCCCAAACTGCCCCTGCATGTTGGGAAATACCTTGTAGCAGCCCATGACCACGACGGTGTTCCCGTTCACCGCAATGCCAATCCCCAACTGTGTCGAGGACTTCCAGACCATGGCCGTGAAGTGACCCGTGCCCATGGAGAAACCTGGGCTGTTCCAGCTGTACTGGGATATCTCGCCATACCAAGACTCACAAGCCTTGCGGACGTGTTCCTTCTTGGAGAGTCCAGACATGCCAGAGGACATGTAAAGGTTTTCTCCATAGTCCATCCCACTCTGGTGCTGGAGTGTTCGCATGGATGCGAGTCGGCTGGAGTAGTTGTCACCCTCTTTATTCAGCTACATGACATTTTTACATTGAGATTTGGGAATAAGGTAAAGGGGCTGAAAGTTAACTTACCCGGTCTGACAGCGTCAAAGGTCCTGCACCATGTCGTCGACGGTACCAATTATGCAGGTACAGACCATACTCGTAATGATCTAATAAAAAATAAAGGTTTGTAAACAAACGGAAACCGTTTGTAGGCGTTGAAACCTAAGGTCCTATACTTAATGCCCTTAAAGTCTGCTGGCTGAACGGGAGGCCCTCCACTTGACTTTGACTTTCCTCCACTGCCACCACCACCACCTCCCCCAGAGGATGCATTGCCACCACCCCCACAATTGGACGAAGAGTCAGAAGAAGAGTAGTAGTACTGCACAGCCGGTTGGTAGGAGGACCAGGAGTACCCCCAGTTTCCACCACAAGACCTAGCCCTGGGACAAGGCATGATTTGAATTGGAAAATTGAAATTGAGAGGTTCTGCGATTGAGGTGAAACTTGGAATGAGACAATTAGTACCTAAATGGGAACAATTTATATTTATCATTTTCACCTCTGACGGTTCACGAGATAAGTCTTTTTATGATAAAATAAATACTTTTTGACTTGCCGAATGGATTACATAATGTGGAGAATGTCAAGGTCTTCAGCTAAACCACATCAGAGTCCATGACATGAAAGTCCTCCAAATTAAATATCTCTAAATTGTAAGCAAAGATAAGGACAATTATCATTACGTTCAGTTGAAGTCTCATCTTGCCCTTCAATGCTTATCATGCTGAATAAAGTGCAATGTAATAATATGAAGTTAACAAAATAATATTTTATTTAAACAAACGGTCTATTCACGGTCTTCTGCATTACTACTGTCCCTACCCTCACCATCATGAGTGTCTTCTACTTTAATGGTTATCCCATGCTTGGCAATGTCAGCCAGTGTCTGTCCAGTGCCCTTGGACACGGACTGTCGTTCCATGTCCGCAAGTTTCTGACCACTCGCCAAGGAGATGGAATGTCGAATGGCAGGTAGATTTTTTGTGTGGAATGAGCCTCGTCGGTCAGCAAAGGTCTATAAGCGATTTTGTATACATGTCAACATTAAGGCTAAGTAGATAATTAAGAAACACATACATCAGCAGCAACCTGCCGCAAAAGAGACGCACTACCAGCTCCAGTATGGTTCACCATTGACGTGAGAATACTGTCAGGATTGCTGAGGAGGACGTGTGGGTGATCGTATTCCTACAAAAAAGAATATAAATCTCATTCTGCCCCGGCGTTACAAGCTAATCCTAACCTTCAAGTATCCATTATCAAGAACCAAGATTTTATCACAGTCCATCACACTGTTGAGTCTGTGTGCTATCGTCAGTATCGTACAGTTGGCAAATTTGGAGCGGATGGTTTGCTGGATGAAATTGTCCGTTCTTGGGTCAACATTTGCCGTCGCCTCGTCCATGACGATGATTCCATTCTTACGTAATATGGCCCTTGCCAAGCAGACGAGTTGCCGTTGCCCAACGCTGAAGTTGCTTCCAGCATCCGAGACCTTGTAGTCTAGGGTTGGAACGTCTGATTTCAGCTCGACCTCTTCCAGTGCCTCCCAAATGTCCTTGTCCTCATACTGATTGAAGGGGTCGAGGTTGTACCGCATCGTCCCTGAGAAGAGGACGGGGTCTTGGGGGATGATGGCAATGCACTTCCTCAACTCATGGAGTCCAATGTCATTGACACGAATCCCGTCAATGATCAAGTCTCCCCTCGGCTCGGTCATACGGAATAGACCGTTGATGATGGAGCTTTTCCCAGCTCCCGTCCTTCCAACTATTCCAATCTTCTCACGAGCCTTGACGTCGAAGGTGATGCCTTTAATGACGTCCTTTTCCTCGTAGGCCAGATAGTAGTTGCGGAAGGAGAGGGCTCCATGTTTAGGCCAGTCCTTGGGTGGTTTCTTGTCTATAACAGAGAGGAAAGAGGTTCAGTATTGGCGAAACTTATATAAGTCTTCTTACCTGATTTGGACTCTAATGGAGCTTCAGATTCTAATTTTGCATACTCCAAAGCGCGTTCCACAGACGTCATTAGGTTTTCAGTTTCAGCACTTTGTCTCATTCCCCACTTTACCATGGAAAAATCATTTAATCAAGCTCTTCTCCAAAGAAAAAAGGTACAAAAATAATATACCTGAAACACTCCAGTAAGGTTCAAAGCGGAAGATATAGCTAAGCCAACGTCACTGCCACTAAAGTCTAAACAAATTTCAAAGTGAACAATTTCATTTGTGTATGTTTTGCATCAATTCGTACCAGTTAAAGCAGCCAGGAGCACGAAGCTGACTGTGATGATTACCAAATACCCACAAGAAATCAATTCCAGACAAATCCCAAACCATCGGTTTGCTATAAAGAAGAATAAATCCCATAACATCGACTCTTTTACAAACCAAAACCATACCTGAGATGAAAAGATACCAAGTGGCCGAGTGGATGTCCTGCATTCAATCAGGTTAGACTATGATCAGTAATATGCAAAATCGTTCTACCTGGTGGCCATCAAACTGCTCTGTCAGAATGCTCTGTCGGTGAGAGGACCTGATGGTGGACAACCCTTGAACTGATGCAACCACATGGGTGAAGATGGGACTTCGAGCTGTGTAATTTCCTTTATAAATGAATTGTGCTGATTGATAAGGACAAAATTGAACTTACAAATCGCCTCAATCCTTTTGACATCCCTCGCCGTATGAATGTAGTAGGCTCGAATGAGGAACAGGATGACCAAGAGAATCGCAGTAGGGATAGCCATCCAGTAATTCGCGCTTATGATCAACGCCACCATTGTCACCATCAGAAGGAAAATGGTCACTGGGAAATTAATGTGATGATGATCCGAGATCTGCATTATGTGTTATGTTACCTGCATCAAAAAATGCATACGGCAAGAGTTCATCCATGGATCCCAAGTCCTTCGTAAATCGGTTCATTATCCTTCCAGAAGGATTCTCGTCAAAGAATTTGATCGGGGCTCGGACGAGGCTTTGGAACATTTTGTTGTGCACTATGGAAAGTAGCATGGTGAAGGAGAAAGTTAGTGTTGGTGTGATGTTTACTAACCCCTCACACTAATCCTCATCGAGTAGAGGAAGTAAGAAATGGCTCTGGCCTTTGTGAGGAAGAATATGCCCGGGACAATTCCAGTGTAGGTGTACAGATACACGTCTTCCCCCAAGTATCCCTCGTCGTCCTTGGGATGGAAGGTGTGACGAAATAGGGGCTCAGACTCCCTTCCGATAAATCCAACTGAGTCATTTAAGGAGGTGATTGGGGTAGTGGATTTTTCAGCTTCCTTAATCCGATCGAGTCTTTTTGCCTCAGCGTTGGTCCTAAGCAAGTTAGAGGAAGGTGAAAGTTGGAGAAAGTTGACTACTTCAAAAAACATACCATAGAGACAGGAAGTAGTCCGCACAAGTAAAGGCGAGTTGGGAGGAAATGAAAGCAAACAGGACAAAGAGAAGGTAGGGCGTTGAGTCGCCGGAGAGAAAGTAATCCCAGTAGGTTTTCCAAGTTACCGAACCTCCTGCCATTTTCTCGGCTTGGGCAACAGGTTTCCCTCCCTCCTTCTTCGCTGGGTCAGCTACGGCATCCGCCTTTTTTGGTTCCACTGTACCATCACCCGCTTTGGCAACAGCGTCGTCGACACTATCCCCAGTCATCAGGCTGACAAAATCAATGCCGCGGTCGACCAATTCCTGGTATGTCCCTTGGGATAGGATCTTCCCCTAAAGGATGGGAATGTAAGATTTCAAAAGCAGTCTCTCACTAACTGAGAATTCTTACATCTTCCAACACTACAACATGATCTGAGAGTGGGAGATATTGCAACTGATGGGTGCAAAGGATTCTCAACTTTCCCTTTAAATGGTCCCTCACACATTTTTCGAAAATATGTCGACTCACTTTTGAGTCAACGGCACTGCAAGACATGTAAAGTTTTAAACTGGGTCTATTTTTCAAGGAATAAATGAGAATTGTTCCACCTCAGAGGATCGTCCATGAGGTAAATATCTGCTTCCTGGTACAACCCTCTCGCCAGATTGATCCTTGCCTTCTGACCCCCAGAAAGAGCCACACCTCTCTCCCCAACGATGGTATCCTCTCCGTGGGCCAACTGCCTAAAATCGTCTTCCAACGCACAAACACGTACGACTTCCTTGTACCTTTCCTCGTCATAGTCCCTCCCAAAGAGAATGTTTTGTCTCACATTGCCTCCAAAAATCCAAGGCTCCTGAGACGAGTACGCGAGGCTTCCCTCAATGCGGCATTTCCCAGAGGTGATGGGCATCTCGGCCAGGAGGACGTGGAGCAGCGATGTCTTAAAAATGTACCACGTTAAAATAAGTATTTTGTGTGTAGAGGCCTACCTTTCCGCAGCCCACTTGACCAACGACCATGACCAACTGGTCCCCTTTGAGATTCAGGTCCACCTCTCGTAAATTGTCCTTCTCCCCTGTCCAGCTTGCGGAGAGTTTGTCCATCCGAATGCTGGCATCTTGAGAACCAGGAGCTAAGGGTCCTGTTTCCAGCAATTGATTGTTATTGACCTCTTGATTCTCCAACAGCAGAAACCCCTATGTTTATTAATTAGATTCAGAAGTCAATGTCGCTCAATTATTTTGCACCTCAATTCGATCCATCGACACAAAAAGCTCTCCAACGGCAGCCGCTGCGGTAGGAAAGTAGCTTATCATCAACTGTCTGATAATGTTGAAAATGGTGAGACAAAAGAACACTTTATCCGCAGTCAAAACATTTCCTTCAAGGATGTAGGTCAAGAAGACGAAATAGGTGACCAATCTCGCGGAAGAGATGTAAAGTGAGAGGTAGATGGCGCGCAGGGATGACGCTTTTCTCAAAACGCTAACTTCCTGTCTGAGAAAAAGTTGGTTTTTCTACGTATTATCAACTTTATGACAATTTATTTTTAAGACATACTTTCGAACGCGTTGAATCATTTCAGCAAAAGGTTTTTCCCAAGCGTACATTTTAATGACGCGCATCGCAATGATGATCTCATTCATAATGCGTCCCCTCTCATCCGTTCGTCGGGCAATGTGGAATCTGTATGCGGTGAACATTCGTCCGATAGCGTCTGGAAAACAGATTAAAAACATAAACAGTTTTCAAATTCAACTAAGGAGAACCTACATTCGATGGGAATGAGGAATACTACAAATCCTATCCCTGCCAAGGACGCGACCCCCACCTCCTGCCAGAGAAAGTAGCCAAAGATGATGAGTTGAATGGGTCCAATGACGAGGTATGGGATGAACATGAGGTTCGTGTCAAATCGAATGACGTCGTTAGAGAGCAAATTCACCATCTGACCCACTGTTGTCTTCCCTTGGGCACGTTTGCTCAATTGTAGCACCTGAAATAAGAATGTGTAAAGTACAGAAAGCTCTATTGTAGTTCCTTTTACCTTGCGATAAATGACGGAACACACAGCAACCCTGCATTTCATCCCAACGTGCTGATTGGCAAACATTGTTGGATGCAGGAGAAGGGTGTGGAGGAACGTCGTCACGCAGACCCCTGCTGCATAAGTGTACCGTTTCCACATATCATTGTCTTCATCAAAATCGGGGTAAAAGGTGCTTATCAACTCTTTCAGGAAGAGTGGTTGTGCTATTCTGTAAAAGTCGGTTAGAAGCATTGCCATAAATACAAGTGTAATGATTTGCTCTTATCTCTACCTGACCACCCACTCGTCAATCATCAACCCAAACACGAGGACGGCATAGAGCTTCCAGAAACAAAAAATGAGAGCTTTGTGAAGACGAGGTCTTTTGTTTGGGTTCTGCTTCTCCAACTGTCGATTCCACGCCCGTTCCAAATCATTCCCAAGCTTCCCAGACCCATCCTCCTTTAATACCGTGTATAAATCGTCAAGGGTCAAGTCACTTTTGTACCCTTTTCGAAAAAGAGGATTTATCCACCAGAAAAACAGGGATGAGAGTGGATTTGAAGTTTCTCTGGGATTGTCTTGAAGCTTTTTCTCTGTAAAATCCATTCTGCCTGGCTGAGATTGATGGTAATGTAGCCAACGTCCACTCCAACATAACAGTGTTAATCAGTGAGTCTATCCTTTGCATATTATTATGTGATCTTGAAAATGTGTATGATTCGCCGGGGATTCCTTTTTGTAAAGTTGCATATTTAAAGTACTCCATTCATTAGTTGGTTATCAATCAGAGCGTCATGTTTGAAATCGATTACAATTGAATTGATTTCATTGCCCAGTGCCTTATCATTGAAGGTGACAAGCAACAGAGGAAGATAGTGAAGCCGAAATTGGGTGACGAGACATGCACAGGCGTTAGGCTACAGGTTGTGCTTGGAATGATTGATTAATTGCTTCCTATTTATTTTACCTTTGGGTCAACAAAATTGAGGACAACTCTGATTTTCCTCTTTGACAACTGTACGCAACATGGACAATGCATTTATTGTTCATAGATCACTCCAATAAAGTATTAATTATCGTTAGATACTCTTTTTAATGGGTAGCTTGAGGCGAGATGAGACTGAGAAGTAAAACTTGTTTTGCCTTTCTCCACTTCATCATCAATCACTAAATATTGCCACAAACGTCAGACCCAAATGTCCCATCCTTTTGCCACCCAAATGTCAACTTGCCCCAAGCCACCTCTACCACCAACGCTATGGTAGAAAAGATCCACATACCCAAGAGCATAATGAAAACAACTTTAGTGTTTGATGCAAACACCGTTAGCGCGGCTGGTTGCTTTCTAAACCAATGCAGAATTGCAGTCGCATGCTCATCCTCCAACCTGACTGCAAATTTTCCAAATGCCTCCCACATCTTCGCAATCCCTGAATGAACCAAACTACAAAACCGAACGAGGATCCTTGATTCCCCCCAGTTTATAGGATCAAATCCTCCCAAACTCATAAACTCCTTCACCGTTCCTTTCACAACCTTGGGTGGTAAGTTGGGCGGGTCATATGCTTTTTCCAAGGCTGTTGCAAAACGCAGTTCCAATTCGTCAATTGTCGCCGACCATGAAACCAGCGCGGTCCGATTGCAATCCATGAGAGAATCGTAATAAGTCAAATTTGTGTTATTTTTGGCTATGATTTGTAAGATGTTGGAAGGGAGCTGTGTAGTCATCTTGAGTTGACCAATTTGCTTGCTTAGCAGGGATCCATCGACACCAATGGCTTGTCTGATAGTCCCTGTTTTCCACCCTAGCTCTGAAACACCGCCAACGTTCGTCGTCCCCAACTCCTTTGACACCATGTACTCAAGCCGGGGTTTCGTATAAATGGTGTAATTGAAGGGGAGAAATTCCATAAAGCTGGCGTAAAGTTGAGGCGGCTTTGGGGAGGTAAGGGTCTGGATGTTATCTCCTTTATACCCGCATGTAAGGACGATGACACCCAGCGTCCATGGCAGGGACAGAAAGTAGAGAAAATGCCGAAGCCTTTTGTCCGCAAAGTAACTGTCCCCCTGCTCCACACAAGACTTTAGGTGGGCCAGGACTAGATCGTTGTAGGCATAGTAACGTTCTCTGCTTCCGTACCCACCCAGTCGGTTCACCGTGAAATGAAATAGATTCAGAAAGACGTAGCTAAGGAGGGGTAGTGCAAAAAGGGATAGGCCAATACAAACCCATGAACCGAAGTCATATGAGGCGACAAAGCTTTCCCAATCGATCGCACCCTTTCTCTTTACCCCATCACAGGTGAGGAATGTGAAACCGTCCTCCTTATAAAGAGCATAGTTGCCACTAATCACCTCATACTTTGGCCACCATGGGGTGTAGTTAATGTCTGCTTCAACCCGCTTAATTCTGGGACATTTCGTCACCTCGCATTCTTTTGGAAAGCTTGTGAACTGTGTGCCTTCCATCGAGGTGGGAAGAGACCTCATTTTTTCAAAACATGTTGCATTGTCTCCAACGACCATTCTCATAAAGGCGAAATCTTGGGAGGGGCGGCACTTTTTGTGATACGTCTTCACCGACTGGCATCTGGTGTCCAGATACGACCCTGATTTGTTCACTCTAAGGTGAGGTGGGTTCATTATGTTGAGATAATCTTGGAAATACCAAGCTGGTCCATTGTTGAAGGATCTCAGATACATCCGTAACACTCCAGTCATGAAATTCCCAAATGGCACGAGTGTAATATAGAATGGCACACAGTATTCACAAATGCCCCAAATCCTATCTGCCTCCGCCACAGAGTAGACAAATTTGTCCGCTGCGTACATGTTTCCAAACGCCCAGGCTGAGTAACTCGCACTCCACAAAGCGATGATCGATTGACTTTCCCTTATGGACTGGTCAGTTATGAGGAGTCTAGTTTTGTTCATGTAGCCCGAAGTTGTAGTTGTTTCTCTGCTTTTGGTGTTGTAAATTCTTTCCTCGGGATGGATGTACCCAAATTCCCTATAGATTGGAAGAAGAGTCTCACCTTTCCCCAGAACCGTTATTTCCGCTACGCATGTGAACTTTGTCATCCTGGTGTATGATTTTTCGGCCACTGCCTGCGCATCTTTCATCTTTGTGTTTGTCTTCAGCTTTTGTCGAGTTGGACTCAGATGGATCAAGGGTACTTGGTTGGAGGGTGACGGAAGCAGGGTCATCCTGCTCGTAGAATAGAAATATACGGTGCAACTGGAAAATTGGGAGAGGACCACGGAGATTTGGTCCATCCTCAAAAGAAGAGAGGAACTTTGATGGGACAAACTTACGGCTGCAACAAGAGTGACAATAAAGTAGTAGCGTGGTTCCATCATTTCCTTGATAGTTTTCAAAAAGTTTCAAGGAAAACTGCGGAGAAAAAAACTTTGCGCTGGGTTTTCTACCAGTGAAAGTGGGCTTAAACGGAACGCCCTTCCTCGAAACATGTTAATGTTTTTTTGCTTCAGCGAATTCACAAGTGCACCGTAACTTGCGTCATTGTGCTGAGGGGTTTGATTACTGGGATATTGTTTTCGTACGTGAAAGTGGATATACCAATCTTGTCACGCCCATATAGACCAATCCTGGGTGGCACCCAACAATTTTAAAAGGAATTGCACAACCAAGTGATAAATGTCAAGTGTGATACTTTCCAATACCAATTCTCAAATTTCTATTCATCACAGGAGGATACAAGTCTGACGAATTTTTTATTTTTTATTAGGTACCAAACGTTATTTGTTTTATTGCTTTGAAAGGATCCTTTTATGTATACAAATGGTCATGATCCAATAGCAGGCTATCCAAAGGACGGTGGTCGCAAATCCAGGCCACACCTGGGGATGGGTGAATCCCCAACCTCTGCTCACAATAGACCGAACGGACTCTCCAGCCAGAGTACAGGGAAGGAGGAGGACAAGGTATTGGACTACAATGGGCATTCCTTCCACCGGCCATATCATTCCTGCAATTCATTCTTAAGTATCTATAGCAAATTTCTAAACTTTAGCATACCAGCCAGAAGGATATTAGGGAAGAATGCGGCCATTGCCAAGAGTACGGCTTCGATTTCTTCTTTACACAAAGATGCAATCACAAAACCTACAGACATAAGTGCAAGTCAAATAAAGTGTCTAAGTTTGTCATTGAATTGAATCACCCATTGACACCCCGCCCATCCCAATAAGCACTCCAAGAATGACGACAAGCATCCTCGAACCTTGAACTTGTATTCCAAAGAGCATTGTAAGAACGCCTACTGAGATGGAACATTGGACCAGGAGAACACAGCCTTCCGTTATGAAAAAGGCCGTCATCACCTCCCACGTTTGAACTCCTGCAATCCTCGCTCTTTCCAACGTCCCTTGCTTTTTGTCCCAAATGTAGGATATTCCGCTTGAGCAGAGGGGAAAGAAGAAGAGGAGCCTATGATCAAGCAAACAATGGTCATTGTACCCTTACGGAATAATTTACTAGGTTTTCCTATACCCTAAGAGTATACTTGGTGCGATAAACTCTCGGAAATCCGTATCGTCTGAACCGTAAATTGGCTTCATAAACTGAAAATAAAAGTGAGGCAGACCCTTGAACCCTTTGACCAGACAATTGCTCAATTTTTCATACCTTGACGGGGAGTTCGGCAAGATCGACATTTCGTCCACACAACTGCAGCAACTCTTTAACAAAGTTCAAGTACGAGTCCATGATAATGCGCTTGAGGGTGAGAGCAATCTGTTTGTCTGGAAAAGACAAGCATTTTTTGTAGGGCACAGAATAAAGAAAGTAAAGTGAGTATTTGGCTTACTGGACTGATCCATTTGCACATAAACCTTGGACCCTCGAAGAACCTCTTTGTCTGCAAAGTATCCCATACTAGATCTCATGTAAAGATGATCCGTAAAATCTTTTGGAAATTTTATAAATCCCCAAACTTTCCCAAGTTGAACAGCCTCTATAGCTTTTTCTTCAGACGCAAACTCCCTCTACAAGTAAAAATGAATGAACATCTTCGATGTCCACAGAAATGTGACATGCATACCAGATAAATCACGTCCGAAGGTAGACTTGCAAGATATTTGCAGCTTAGATTGTCCACCTCACATTCATCCTTCCATTCGTCGTCTTCTTCGCTCTCTCCTGCAGTGGCGTTCTCAGATCCCAGGCACACTTGAGTATAGTTCACCTCTTGATTTACAACTCCCATCCACATGGGCTTCGGATCATTTCCAATGGCCATGCAAATCAAGAATATTTGTATCGTTGGCACTATCATCATAAACAAAACTAATCTGCAAAGATGTGCATAAAGCAACTTAGAGAGACTTTCGTAAACTTATGTAATTGTCTTACATGTAGTTCCTCGACATGACCGTGGCATTCTTCAACACCAAGGCGTACACTCTATGCAGGCCAGTGGACTCCTCCCTCCGTCTCTTAAGCTTTGTGTGAAACGACGGAAAATTCAGATTGGAGAATCCATTTGTAGGCAGGTTCGGATCTTCTTTAGCAGCAGTATCATCAGTAATGGTCTCCAGTCCAACCTGCTCTGTATGAGTAGGACCACCATTGCACCTTTCATCGACTTCCACTTTCACTAACTCCTCATCCCTTCCTGACTCTTGACTCTCGTTGCTTCCATCGTCATTTTGACAGACTTTCAAAACAATTTTCTCCAAAGAGTTTGTCCCGTATTGGGAAAACAGCTCGCTTGGTTTTCTTTCGAATAGCATTCTTCCATCTCGCATGAAACCAATCTACCAAAAAATCAACAATGCAACCAACCAAAAATATGTGCAAGGTCAATTAAATATACAGTGTCTGACTCCCTCGCTTCCTCGATATAATGCGTGGTTATAATCACAGTTGTCCTTTGCTTTGATACGAGTTGACACAGATGCCTCCATATACTGAAAGGCAAGACAATTAATGTGTAACCAGAAAAAACAAAGTGAAAGTCTCACCTTTCCCTTAACAGTGGATCAACTCCCACCGTTGGTTCATCCAGGATGAGGAGTTCTGGAGAGTGGATTAGTGACAATGACAAGGAAACTCGTCTACGCTGGCCACCACTTTATATGACAAAATTAATCAATCAACTTACTACTGTAAAGACTTGTCTTGGTTACCTCAGTGTTTTAATCCTTCGACTTGGATCAGGTAGGCTGAGAAACTGTAGAAGAAACTTTTTGTTTGTCTCAATTTCGTCTCTGGACATAGAGTAGAGTGTTCCAAAGTAGTTCAGAGATTCGTTAATTGAAAAGTCCAAATAGAGAGCTAAATCCTATACACATAGATTGTATAAAAGTCTGCATATCTATTCATGCAATATTTACTCACTTGCGGCATGTAGCCAACCCTGTTTCCAGGCACGCCACTTTCCTTGCTTCCAGGTGCTGCCCCAAAAACCTGAATGTTTCCTTGGTTCAAGTGCCTTATTCCAACAACACAGGACAAAAGCGTCGTTTTGCCACAACCACTTGCACCCAGCAGGCTATAGCTACAAGACCATAGATTCAGTATTCAAGTGCTTAACTGCAAAATACGACTTACATGGTACCACGTCTCACAGTCATGTTCAAGTCCTTTATAACATCAGGGCAACCTGATCCATAGCTTTTCCTCGCCTTCGTAACAGATACTGTGATCCCTGAAGGGGAGTCACATTGTGTATCATCAGTATCATTTTGCAACACACCATTTCCTTCTTTGTCTTCGGTTGCCCCGGCGATGAGCGGAGAAGTCGTGTTTGAGTTAGGGAGAAAGCAACTACTTTCTTCTACTTTTCCGTTTTCCATCTTTGAATAAGGAACAAAGATTGAAAGACAGTTCTTGATAGAAAAACTGTGACCTTCAAATCTAGGGCACCTTTAGAGGAAAACTATACACAAAATGCCACTCAACTTGTCCAGCACACCACTGGCGAGGGACTCGGATAGTGCGAAAAATGTAAACCGTTCTAGCGTTACCGTGGCATTGCGTGCTCGAGCATAAAAAGTTTTTTTTCATGCTCGTGCACTCACAGTTAATTATCAGCACGCAATTTCTCCTACAGTTTTGAACCTAGGTTGTAAACGTAACGTTGCACCACGCTGAACCCAAACCTTTTAACCTGGAAGGCGAGTAGAACTGATTTTATTGCAAATTTTGTACGAGAGTTAACTGCCAATTGATTGTTAGTCTTTTCATCACATCCTCCATCAATTCAAGTTCAAAACGAGACAAACCCTCCTCTTTCATGTTGCTCCTGTTGTTAATTGCAACTTTTGGTTTTTAAATGTATGTAATTATTTTATTTTATCCCTGACGATGATGAACCAAAAGTGCACTCATTTGTTCACTAGTTTTTAGTGCTCTAGATAGGCCAAGCTTGTTGCTAGCTCAAGTAAATTCCAATGCGAATTTTGCTTTGGGTAATCAATAAAATCAATAGCAAGGGGTACCTAATTAATCCAGGATTCCAAAGAACAAAATGCCACAACAACACTGCACAATTGTATATTTCACGTTTGCACTGCTGACCAACCTAAAGTGTCCATTTCATGCATCAAAATGTCATTAATTGAATGACATTTTGCCACAAAGGAACAGAATGTTGATGTAAATTGAATTCAAGGTCGCCTTTTTCAATTCAATTTTTTATTGGAAGGGTTTAGTCTGCTGTTGAAGAACCGGATTGTTAGAAAGCATTATTCCTTTTCCTTGTATCTAATGAAAATGAGAAAAGTGGGTCAGAAACTCCAGGGTAGCATAAAACAAAGCTTTGTATGCATATTTCGTATTACCCCATTTATTACTCGAACCATGATAAACTTAATCATACAAAATCGTAATGTATAGTAAACTTTAATGTATCAAGTCATATAAATGGTCGTGGACAATCCATATTCTGAGAGGAATATTCTTATATAACTACCAAACTTTCTTCGACTGTATTATTAGGTGGTTTTTGACATTTTATTTAGCTGTAGAATATGTTATCAATCACAATATTGTGGCCTTCAGCACTGACGATATGAGTGTAGCTGCAACTGTACTACTGAATTCAATAGATTTACTTGTCGCTCTGTTAGCCTCTGACGGTGGTTCCATGGGATGCTTCATTGGTCTGAGACAATGTTTCCATTTAACATCCTTCTCTGACAAACACAGGAGACCCCTTCGGCACACGGCATACCAGCGGTCGGTTGGGAGTTCACTCTCATAGTCCGTGTCACATTCCCCACCCTCGTCAATCTCAACATAGTCCTTAGAATCCCTTAGCCCTGGCTCCTTCCTTTGGACAATGTTGCTCCTGTTCACGTTCTCCATAATGTCCTTAACAACATGGGATACATTTAAGTCCGAATTGCGAGGGAGTTCTGCACAATATGAAAATGCGACGAGACACTGCAAAACTAAGATAAATCCAACTGAGAGGTGTCCTGCAGCTAACGTCATTTTAGACACTGGATTTATTTATTTCCAAGTGAAAACTGTTTCTGCAAAATCCTCACAACAAAGGAAGAGTGCTGGATAAGTGTGACGCAGGTATCAAAATTAATAACACCCCCAATTCATTGAAGTGTCGATACCACGTCCTGTCGTTTTGCAAATATGCCAAATGCTCACACAATGACGCCAGATCCTGCCTAAAATCAATGCATAAAAATGCATACTTGTGACTGTTGAGTTCTGTTAAGCTGTAACTTGCAATTAATGCTTGCTTAGGCATAATAATTGATAAGGTAACTCTGTTTATTGCAAAATATTTATCTGCATTCGCATTCGTGTGTTCATAATGAGATAAATCATAAGTGGCTATGTCATAAGCATGAGTTATCAATCAATCATTCTCCTTCGAGCTTGATGGTGGTGGACACAAGCCTTTCTTAGAATTCGCATCTTTCCCCTTTGAGTAATCGTCCCCAATCTTAACCATGACGTCTTTGTGCCTTATTGTAATCTAAATGAAAGCATGGCAAACAAAATGAGACTTAAAAAATTCATGACAACGGACCTCTTGCACTTTCATATTCCCAATGTCGATCGTGTAGTCCGCCATCGTCTCTACGTAAACCATCTGCCCATCCGAGTTTGGCACTTGGTAGGGCAGCCTGTCGAAGGGGTATCCCATGGGAAGCTTTCTGTCTGGATAAGGCCTCCCTTCCATGCCGGGTAAAGAACACATCATGGGAGCCAGCTTGCACCCCTTAACCTTCGTCCCTTCGTCATCCGAATACTCAAACTTGTGGAAATTTCCATCCGTGACCATGACGAAGAGGTCGTATTTTACTCCGGCCTCTGTGCTCTTAGGTAGGAGGAGGTTGTGGGGCCAACCACACCCACACTTTTGAGGGTTCTCACAACTCAAAGTTTTCACGTCGAGGGAGAGTCTACCGCGACTGCGGGCAGAGGTGTAGGTTGACAGGCAGGACCTCCGTTCGATCGTGTTCTCACCAGACGTAACTGCAGTGAGAAAACGTACATGAGGGAGTCTAAAGACGTCATTATTGGACTTTACTGCCGCTCACGGTCTACATTGAAAGTGTCCATTCCAATGGTGAGTTGTCTGCTGTTTCAAGAGGTGCATCCTTGACCCATCCGTCTCATATCGGGGAGCTAAGAAGATTCGAACGGTGGCCGTGGTGTCTTCAGTGGCTGTCTGTGAGGATAAAATAAGGATTCACAATGCTAGCAAAATTACGCAATTCCACATTGTCTTATTTTGTCCCAATGAAAAATATACACTTCATTATTATTACGTACCACAACGATTTTATATTGAAAATCAGAATGCTCCAACTGCTTCACGCAAACGTTGACCAGGTCAGAGTCTTCACTCTCACCAGACCCCTCCTCCTTCTTGGAGCACTCCCCCTTAATATTCCCCTTTCCAATTTGGAAGACGCTCTTGGTCCAAAAAGTGGTGAGGGTGTTGGCCTCTGCATCATCGTCTCCTCCCCCAGTCTCCTTGACTTTGTGACCACTTCCGGTGGTCTAGCCCTGGGGTAGCGTCCTAAGGTGCTTGGGGATGAGGCAGAGTGAGACGGGATGGATGGATGGACGAAGGTGGACAAAGGTGGGGAACGATGTGTGCGGCGTGGCTTGTGGAGATGTACTGACTTACTGTCTTTTATTGTCCCGCATACTTATACCTATACTAACTTCCACCGATTCCACCGTTGCAACCTCCCAGAGGAGTGGGAATTGACTACCTTTCAATTCGTGGGAAGGAAGGGAGCGTTTGAAGACATCAAAGATGTCATCAATCCACAAATGCCACATGTAGAAGACGGGGTCCCTCATGGCGGTGGCAGTCTCAGCCATAACCCCCATTCCATTGATCCCCTCCATTTGAACGCTCTGCATTGCGTTCGCGATGAACCTGTGCCCGTCATTGTGGATGGCACCGTAGAGTTCGGGGTTGAGGGATCTGGTGGAGGATTCAAGGGTGTCGGCTACATTGTCTGGGACGTAGGAAACCTTTGTTTTCTATATATAAAAGTGTGCTTAAGATGCAGAGTTGTAAAGTAGAGTAGGATGTGTTTTTTGTTACATTTGCCATAACCCCAAATCTATTGGCCACGGACAGCTCAAACTCCTTAATCAATGACCCCTCCCACTTTCATAATGAAGGGCTTGAGGGGTGGGAGGCAAACGTTGAGTCGCTCCGTCTCATACCTGGCCAGCATTTGTCTATGCATGTAAATGAAGAGTTCCCCCCTACGGTTCTCAAGACAGTCTGTAAAGCCTTTCGTTTCTGAGGAACATTGTTGATTTTTTGCAAAGAAAGGGTGGACGGTGTGCCAGTAGTAATGGTGGGTATTGAGCCCAACGTCTTCTCGAAAGTACGAGAGGAGGTTCTCATTTCCGTTCATTGTCCCAAGTTCTTCGGGATCGATTTGAATGCACTCCTTAGAGTCCCCAGCGTCCTTCAACTTCTCTAATATCGTATCTGCTGGTAGGAATAGCTGCGGGGAGGAATCAATGGCTTCCGTTGAACTTATTTTGGAGAGAGGAGGAGGGTGCAGAGGAGGGAAGTGGAGGGTTGCTGTTCAGGACTTTAGTCATGGCTTTGTCGAAGAGGCGTGGGGACACTTTTGGGTGATGTTTGAACATCTCAGCCAAGGCCATTTGTTGCTCGTCAGTCTTCCTCGCTATAAATAAAGACCAAAACTAATAATAGAAAAATGAAGATAAGTTTATACTTACAGTGAATTGCATTCGCCATCCTGGCCGCGATGGCGGCAAAGGTATGGTCAAGATCCAGAGCGTCCTTCATCTTATCTATGCATTTTCCTAACGCTGTTTCGACGAGGCGCTTCAAGTTGAGGACCTCGCTTTTCTTGACTTTTGACCTCTTCTTCTTCCCTGCCTTGTGACATTGGAGAAGATCGTCAAGTTCTTCTCCTTTCACTCCTTCCGATTTAGGAGGTGATTTTGGACAACTCCCAATCACAGATGCAACTACGTAGGTGAGAGACAAAGCCATATAACAATATTTAATGCGCTGATGAATCATTTGATTTACATGATCGGCCTTTCTTCACGTTCTGAGAGACCACATCGGATGGAAGGTCCAGGTGAGACTTGGTTCCAAACCTAAATTGTCCACAGTCGCCAAGATTTAATGGTGTTAAAAAGATTAATGTGGCAACGCGTGAACATTTTTTGGTCGACCAAGGTGTATGCATTCTTGTGTCTATTACAGCGTGGGTATGTAATACCAATAAATAAAGTGCTTATTGACAACGGGTTGAGGCAGGAAAGCCAAAGTTCCGAATTTATTACTGGCTTTATTAGGCATTGTTGAGGATACCGCTTAATGGTGAAATGTTACAAACTATGTACACAATGAATGGACATTTTGTGAATTAGTCTAAGGGTGTTTGGACTAAATATTCCGTCAAAGTGTTTGGTTAGAACAAATGTGACATGAATGCTGTCATCATTAGTAATAAGAGCGAATAATTGGCGACGGGGACAGAGCCTGAATGATCCATGCACATTTTATGTCCATGTCCATCGTGGTCCATGCATTCAAGTCCTTCGTTGCACATCTTTCCACTCTCCACTCCATCTCCGCCGATAAAACTATCTTCATCAGTGTCGCACTCAGCGTTCTCATCGACCATGTCAAACTGTTTTTGGCACTTCTTTCCAGTCCCGTCGGTATCAACGCACTGGAGTCCCAACTTGCACATGGTCCCATGCTCCTCACCTGCTTCGTTCTTCTTATCTGTGTCGCATGTTGCGCCCAAGTCCACCTCATCAAAGTGTTGAATTTGCTGTCTCCTTTCCACATCTGCATCAGCCCCATAGATGGTGGTCGCTGTCATGAGAATCAGTGTCAGAGACACAAAGAAGGTGGACAAAGTATGGATTTGCATGATAGTGCTGTGCTTGCTGGACCCTTCAGACAAAAGTCATAAGGTGACTGACCGATTAAGAATTCAAAATGTAGAGACACTTACTTTCTCTTCTTGCTGGAAACGAGGTTCGATTCGATGCGCTTGCTTAGGGCGTTGTCCCTTCTTGTGATAAAGCAATGATTGAGTGAGGAATTAATTACTAATTTTCCAACTTTTATACTTCTGTCAAGAGGGGAAAGATTAGGATTGTTCACTTTAATAATTTATGGTTGATAAGGTTGCTACCTGGTTCGGAACAATGGACAGTTTGGTAATGCCAATGATACGAGCGAATGCAGATAAGGAACAATTCTGATTTTGTGTAAATTATCAGTTTTTGATGCTGACCATTCTGCGTGGGCATGTGATGATGATGAATCAATGCATAATTATCTGTCATAATAACTGACCAAGTCACAATGTAGCTGGAGAGCTGGAGTGCACCCAAAGTCAAAGGTGTTCGTGGTTTCATTAGCAGCATACTTATTGTGGTCGAGAATTCATCGTCACACACTCAAAA
>JAQIWU010000070.1:0-41986 GCA_034696445.1 Isotomiella minor
GATAGGATTAATTGGTTCTTTGTTGAACTTTGTAGTTGACTTTTCCAAGCGATACAGAAATCGCCGGATCCATCAGACAGGTTTCCCCAGTTGGAGAATCCTATTCCCACCCAACTTGCATCAGATTCCACGCTTTTTGTGTGAATTTCAGCAATAAATTCTTCTGCATAAGGCAAATTATAGGGGGACACTTTAGTATTGATTTACAAATATTAATGATTGAGTTACCTGCTGCATAGTCCAACTTCCAGTAAAGGATGGTGTCCTCACCCAATTTTAATTGAAAGATTGCTTCTGCCACAGCCCATAAAAGGCTGAGCCTTAAAATAAGTCGAAGCATTGCTGTTGAGATAAACTACATAATCTTCTAATAGTTGTGCCTGTTTGTATTGGCAATGGTCCCCTTCCTCCACTTTGCTAATATGTAATCCCTTCACAGTTTTACATTTTCACCAACAAATGCAAAAATCTCAGGTTCCCCTGGGTCTGCAGCTTTTTGCACCCTTCCTACCTGCATCATGCCCAGAACAGCACTGGGAAAGTTGGGAGAAGGGTGGGCACGTTTTAATGAGAGAAAACAGTCAGTGGAGAAAGTTCTCTCTCTCCCGCATATCTGCTTATTCTAGAAAGGCTAGAGAGAGAAAAGTAAGATTCCCATGATGAAAATCGCAACCACCATCACAGCGTTGGTAGACAATTGTTGTATACGAAATTCAATAATATTTCTGAAAAGAAAAATTCCTTCACGTCTGAACGAAGCTCTTCCAGTGAATTTGCGAGGACCAAGGAATTTCTCATAAGCTAATTTACTTTAGAGTATGTAATGCTGGTTGAAGAATGTTCCAATGTCGTGACTTTAATCATCCTATATCCTGACGGTGCTAAATGCAATAAAAAAAGTGGGAAATCGTAATTTTGATGGAGAACATTATTTTGTAAACCCATTCTTCAAGACTCCAAATATTGAGGTAGATAGGTGCTGATTTGTAAAGAATATGTGGCTCCGTTTCTGCCAAAACACTTTCTGTGACATGGGTCAAATGTATTATGTGCCCTTTCATCATCTTCGGAATTGTGAACAGCATCATGCATATAAGAAACGCACATAATGCGTTTCGGATTTTTATCTTTTTGCTAGTATTTACTCAAGGTTTGAAATATCCATAAAAAATAACATTGCAAGCTTTCCTTTGTGTCGCCTGTTTCAATTGCTGAGAATTTATTTAAACTTGTTATTAGACTCGAGCTTTCTAAAACTGAATGATAGTGTGAAGCCAATAGCACTGTTACTTCCGGTTGGAAATAGCACTCATTATGTCATCCTAATGCGAAGGTTCCGAATTTATTTCTGGAAATAACAAAGCAAAGCTCTACATAATATGTGTCATTAACTGCAGGAGTTGGAAAAGCTGGTTAATTTAATAATATGGTCAGGGATGATGAAGGGATTCATTTGGTCAGGAGCGTTAAGCGGCTTATTGGGCTGTTTTGCTTGGTCATCGGTTGGTTGTCGGTCAGGACAAGCAAAGGTTGCAATTTAAATCCCAGCTTTAAAATGAGGAATCAAATTAAGCTCCTTCTGACCATTGGTCTGCTTCTTGGGGTCCTCTCAGTGGCTGTAAGTAACCCTTAATGGATTCCGAGGTTCGTTTAACATGCTCTTTTCTTCAGTCAGGAGATACAGAAGGGGACACCAAGATTTGTATAAAGAAAAGCAAGCAGTTTCTCAAGCAGGTCATGAAACTTTTCAGCACGTGTAACAAGGAAATGGGCATGCAGAATAAGACAGCTCAACAATATCACGATGGATTGGGGGTACTTTAATCATTGAATAAATTAATCATAATCAACCTGCTTATTTAATTATTCCAGTGTGTCATAAAATGTGTAATGAAGAAGATGGAAGTGGTACGTAAAGAGTATTTTATAATAGCGATAATCCACCCCTGGAATTCCAAATTACTATCTATTCTTTTAACAGCTTGATAAAGATGACCTCATTACCGAACAAATGGTAAAGGAGCATGTGGAGAAACTTATCCCAGAATCAAATCAAAAGCACGCTCATGAGGCCCTTATGAAATGCATCAAACTTCACGGTGAGAAAAGTCTAACAATCAACATTAAAAAGTCCTAAAACTGATGGATTTTTTTTCAGACGAATTGGACCCCAAAGATCCAACATGCAAAGTGTATTTGAAATTGGGAAATTGTATGCAGAATGCTTTGACTGATGTAAGGTTTAACGATGTACCATACCATGATTGTTTCACCAATGTTGACCTTTTCATGATATAGATTTGCGGAGTAATGCCGTTGATTTAACAAATCCTGCCAAAAAAGGATCCTAAAGAAGACAAACTCGGAATTGATACTTTTAATTTAGAATCGTTGAGTTCTGCAACAATGTTCAAAATCTAAAATCTCATTTTACCCCTAACCAAACCAGATGTATTTCTATATATTCAATAATTAGGTAGGAAATGTGGTCACTTTATTACTTTGGCATTTTTGACTAATAATCACCATAATCAAATCCACCCTCTTCTCCCTCTGAATTGAATAGATTATTGGCATTGTTGTGTCCCCCTAACGAATTATGACTGTCACCACCACCACCACCTCCACCCACATCGTCATCCGGGTTGTCAATGTTGTACTGCAGTGAGGCCTGAGTCCCTCCTTCATAGCCTCCATCGTTGTCGCCGCCGTCAAATGTATTATCGCCTGAGTACTCGTAAAATAACTGATTTTGACCTCCTTCTCCACCCAAAGACCCTGGAGTGTAGTCGTCCCCATCATCCCCGTCGGTATCCTGTATGGGAGATTGAGTAGGGTAAAAGATAAGGTCATCCCCGCTTGACCCATCTTCGTCATCCCCTAGGAAAGGATTACCAGAACTTTCGCCTTGTCCATTTATAAAGGGATTGGGTTTTAAAAGATTGGATAGAGTGTAACCAGGAGGGGCAATACCTCGACCAATGAAGGATGAATCGTCTTCCTGGCCTGGTCCCCCTGTACGAAACAAAAATATCAACCTCCAACTCTATGTCCAATAGTTCTTGAAGTATTACCTAAAAGTGTCTTCTGAGAGTAAGGAAAGTTCTGGGTAGAAGAAAAATACTCATCCATCCCTCCTTCTCCATCATCATCAATGGCGTTTGAATCCCCGTCACTATTGAAGCTATTGTGCTGCTCAAAAAGGCTTGACTGGTGGGCATTGTTCCCTGGCATTCCATTGAGATTAGCGTAAGTCCCTGACCCCTTGTTGTACGTAGCTGAGTTCGGAAAACTTCTTTTGAAATAGCTTCCCCTTTCATCGGAAGGTGAAGTGACCAAGTCTTGTTCTGCTGCAGCGTCACTCCGAATTGCTCGTCGTTGTCTGCTGAACTCTACAATTTCCGCCTCTGTCTCTGGACTAATGCTGGCTTCAGAGAGCGTAATTAATACAGTTGCCACCTGCAAAAAATTTGGATAAGGTCTCACTCAAAATGTACTGATGTTGTGGGTCTTACAACAAGTATAAAAATTTCCATTTTGGCGTTCCTCCTCATCTTGAATCCCAAACCAAACGGCACAGATCAATTAAACAAATAAAACTTGAGAAAGTGTAAGTCAGAGCTTTTATATAAGCTTTTAACATTTTGAGTCGAGACCAGGAGGTTTCTCTATGCATGATCAGATCAACAGAAGAAGAAGTAAAAAACACAAAGAAATGAAATAATTTACGGCATGATGAATGAATAAAAATTAGAATTGTTGTACATCTCCTCTCTTCTAAGATTGATGCTATATAATCTAAACTGCATGCATGCATTTCTTACGAATTTAATTAGTCGTGTTACGATTTATTTTCTGAATTTGTTACACGTCCCAGGCTCTCTTCTTCTTTCATTGACTCATTCATTGTTATCTATCTTCCCTCACAAACAACAATTGCACTGCTGCTTTGTTATTCACCTAAAAAAGGGAAATTAATTATTCACATCAAACCACAAACTACAACATTACATAGCCAGAAACAATTAAGAAAGATCAAGTGTAGGAGTAGAGGAACTAACGATTCAGCCTGCAGCTCTTATAAATTAATTAAACGAGGATTATCATCAGTTCAAAGATGAATGCCTTGTTAACATCAATCCATTAAAGAAAGGAGCAAATCAGCGTCATAAAAGAAAGGAGACAAAGCCAATGAACAATGCAAAGGTGCGAAAATCGGGTAAAATGAGACTCTTCCACTCGCAAAAATCCCGCAATCGGTTGAAGTTGGTCCGATCCAGGCCTCTACCACCTCTTTTTTGGCAAAAAGAATTTGTCCTCCCGACCTTTTCATCTCTAGTCCTTCGTCGCTTTATTGAATTCGTCCGTTTGGGATTGTTCGCAGGGTCGAAATGGCGTTTAGAGTGGCAAAGCTGGCGTTGCAGGCTCCAAACATGATGAGTCAGGTAGAGGCCGAAATATTATTAATTCAATGTCATCATGTCGATTGTACCATTGTCCTTTTTGTAGGTGACAAAGGCCTTTCATTGTGGAAGACCCCTTGCATCCCTAAGTTATAAGAGTGCTTTGCTCAACGCCCCACCCACGAAAGTGAGTGTGCTGGACAATGGGTTGAGAGTGGCGACGGAGGACACCGGAGCCCCCACGGCCACCGTTGGGGTTTGGATTGATGCAGGGTCGAGATACGAGAATGATGCCAATAACGGGGTTGCCCACTTCTTGGAGCATATGGCCTTTAAGGTGGGATTTACTCACTGGTTTTAAGAATAGACTGATGATATTGATGATTCTTATTGTACAGGGGACAAACAAGAGGACACAGCAGCAACTGGAGTTGGAAATTGAAAATATGGGGGCTCACCTAAACGCGTACACGTCAAGAGAGCAGACTGTGTACTACGCAAAGTGCTTGTCCAAGGATGTCGGACAAGCCCTGGAGATTTTATCTGATATCTTGACTAATTCAAAGTGAGTGTGAGGATGGGAATTTGTTTTTCGTGAGTTCGTGTACATTGAAATTGACATAATAGGTTTGAAGATGCCCAAATCGAACGGGAGCGAGGTGTGATTTTAAGAGAAATGCAAGAAGTCGAGCAGAATTTGCAGGAAGTCGTATTTGATCATTTGCATGCAACCGCTTATCAGGTAAGAAAGCAGGATGAGGATACAAAGTAGAAGTAGAAATCTCTTCGACATGTTTTTATGATACTTTGTTCTTGCGACATTAGGGAACTCCGCTTGGAAGAACGATTCTTGGACCTACTGAAAACATTAAGCGAATTTCGCGACAGGATTTGTTAGAATACATCGATACTCACTACAAGGGTCCTCGTTTTGTTATTGCCGGTGCAGGAGGTGTGCCGCACGACCAGCTCGTTAAGTTAGCAAATGAGCACTTTGGAAAGATTTCGCATAAGTACACCAATACGGAAATTCCTGATCTTCCTGGAACTTGCCGATACACTGGATCAGAAATTAAAGTTCGAGACGATTCCCTTCCTTTGGCTCACATTGCAATGGCTGTTGAGGGGTGTGGATGGAAGGATGCCGATAATATCCCTTTGATGGTCGCCAACACTATTATTGGATCATGGGACCGAACGATGGTATTTATGAGAGCATGAGTTAATTTATTCAGTCGTTGATGTTGACTGTTGTTTATTTTTAGGCGTCTGGAAGTAACAGTGGTTCATATTTGGCTGAAGCTGCTGGAAAACTCGGCTTGGCTCACGGATTTCAAGCTTTCCACACTTGCTACAAGGACACTGGGTTGTGGGGAGTATACTTCGTTTGCGATCCTTTGACAATTGACGTAAGTACAATAACCAACTTTTTCTACTTTGCACATGGTTCTGGTTTATAAAATTTCTTGATTAATTTAAGGACTTTGTGTACAACTTGCAAAGTGAGTGGATGCGCCTTTGTACTAACATTTCGGAAGCCGAGGTTGATAGAGCAAAGAACCTTCTTCGAACAAATATGCTCCTGCAATTGGATGGAACCACTCCTGTTTGTGAAGACATTGGTCGCCACTTGCTATGCTATGATAGGAGAATCCCCATTCATGAACTCGAGTCTAGAATTAATGTAAGAAAAAATACGGGCATTTTCGTCGAAGCATAATTAACTAATAATAACTATTTGATTCTGTAGGAAGTCAGCGCCGCTACCATTAAGGATGTGTGCACTCACTACGTGTATGACAGATGCCCCGTGGTCGCCTCTGTAGGTCCAGTTGAACAATTGCCAGACTACAATCGTATTAGGTCGTCGATGTACTGGATGCGACTGTAATTTGTCAACACAATGTTGCAGTCTCCGGTATCTAAATTAACTGTCTGCTTGAAATCCTACGACGTAGATTAACTGTGTATGAATACATGTATTATTTTCTCCTGTTTTCTGGTAGTAGTGTGCATACTGTCCCATTCAACTATTATCTGTATTACCCACAGCCGAAGTAATAAAGAATGGTAACCTATTTCACTCGTTGGTAATCAACTGGTTGAGTAAATCGTATCATTTATATTTAGATTAGATTAGGCGGCATTGAGTGAAAACTGTAATTGAAGATGGATTTGGAATTTCAGACCTTAGGGTCAGTATTACAAAATAACTTAAAACGCAAAGAGAGGGACTTTGTTAACTGGTTGCTATTTGGTCCTAATTGCCCAACGTAAGTGAGTCTAACTTTGCATCACCCAATTTCTTATAGGCGCATTTGGTTTTAGTGAAGTTTCTTCAGAATCCAGTGACAATTTTGACATACGATACTTTTCCTTTCTGTTCGGAAACCCCTCATCCGTCGTACGACCTGTCACAATAGCTGTGTTCCAAAATGCGATCGTTGAAAGCACCAATGCCCCAATTGGACAGCAAAAGTCGGCATTGCTGGAACTAGGGACAAAAGCTATCAACGCTGCAGCAAAGAATGGGGTCAAAATATTCTGCTTTCAGGAATGTTGGAGTAAGCTTATGGTCTCAACAAGAAAGATTTGAGACTTGCAATTATTGCAGATATGCCAATGGCTTTTTGCACTCAGAAAAAATTGCCCTGGGTAGAATTTGCTGAAGATGCTTTTACGGGGATTACAACCACACATTTATCTCAGGTAATTTCTTTGGAACTTCCGGAACATATTATTCTTACGCTTTTGTCTTATAGTTGGCGAAAGACAATGATATGGTCATTATTTCCCCAATCCTTGAAAGGGACGCTTCCACAGATGTGTTGTGGAATTGTGCCGTAATCATAGGAAATGATGGGAACGTCCTGGGCATCACACGGAAGAATCACGTTCCTATCTCTGGTCGGTTTAGTGAAGCCTACTACTACAACCCATCCAACCTAGGACACCCAGTTTTTCAGGTATCGCACTGCATGCGTTTATGATGTTAGCATGATTACATGGCAGATTAATTCATCAGACTGCGTTTGGACGAATTGCTGTAGCCATCTGCTATGAGCGACATCACCCTCAATGCTTCCTTGCTTACGGAATCAACTCTGCGGAAATAATATTCAACCCTAGTGCTACCGTCAAAAGTTTTAGCGAGTCACTTTGGCCAATTGAAGCCCGAAGTGCAGCAGCCAGTACTGGAACTTACGTCTGTGCAATCAACAGGATTGGAACTGAAACTATTGATGACATGACAGTTGGACCGTTTTTTGGATCCTCGTATGTGACTGCCCCTGATGGATCTAGGACACCGGTAAATATATAGCCCTACAGTACAAACTAACATTTTGCCAAATTCATTTTTCAATAGGATATGTCCACGGATCGTAATGGACTTCTAATAGTCGACGTAGACTTAAACCAATGCAGCAATGATTGCATGAAGTCCACAAAGATGTTGTCTCTGTTTGCGCAAACTGTGTCATCTTCAATCAAATAAACCTTTTGCTTTATTTAGCAAGGGAACTCCCTCAGTGGAAGTAAAGTACAGTGGAAAGTTTTTGTTTTAGTCTTCGTCTTCCATAAGCATTTGAACATTGTTCTCCTTCTGAATAGAACCATCCGAGAGGCGTTTAGGCGTGCCCCATTTCACCAAAGTTGGAATGGAAGAAATGCCAATGGTCTTGTCTGTGCGAAAAGGACACTTTTGATCCTTCCAAAAATCCCTTGGACCAACTTTCACTCGAACAAGTGATCCTCCCCCCGGCTTGAAAGTAGTCTTCATTTTGTCCCACATGGCTTCAACTGTATGAAAAAGACGAGAAGCATTATTGAGGACCCTGGTACTTGCATTCACCATTTACAATATTAAACTCACATTGGACGCAGTCTGGACACCAACTTTTCCCTTGGGCATCACTGCTGCCGGTAAATAGGACGTACAAAGGGTGCTTCTCTTTGTCCTTTTCCAATTCCTTAATCTTTTCGACAAAAGCGATGTAGCCTTCCACCTCTTCTCCCTCTTTCAACATTTTTCGTGTCCCCGAGTGGCTTTCTAAACTTAATAATTTTGTTTTAATTCGTCGATTGATTGAATTCAATTGTCAGATGTCAACGATATCAGCTGAAGATGAAGAATGTGCCGATGCTTTTTCCACGGGGAAAGAGAAATAATTGTTGGACGCTGGAAAAGCAGTAGTTTTACAAGAACAAAACTTCCAATGTAATTTATTTAGCATTTGGGGCACATTGAGAAAAGTCTTTGGAAATATAGCAGCAGATCTTCGTTGATTAACACAATTATTACATTTTTAGTACTTTAAATCACCGGACATTAGTAATCAGAACTTCTGATTCAAACACATGCATGCGAGACAATTGGAGAGTTGGTATGCCTGTTTTGACTGACATTAGCTTCCTTCGTCGCGATGAACATAAAATTCAGCCTTTATCCCTTTATAACTGCAATCGGCGTCAGCTTTATACACTTCTTGGAGATTCCAGCAGCGTGACATGTATCAACGACGTCAGTCACATTTTTATAACTTTCGGGTGCTTCTTCCATTACAAGTTTTGGCGAGGCTACACGAATGCTAATGCCCTGTTCGTGCAATTTCTTTAGGACATCAGTAAAATCAATATTCCGCCGGGACTTTGCTCGTGACAATGCGCGTCCCTAAATTCATTGTGGTTTAGTAAAACTTTATGGCATAAGTTTTAAGTTTAGGATATGCAACTTACTGCTCCGTGACAAGTACTGCCAAAAGTTTCTTGCATCCCCTGCTCTGTTCCAGTTAGGACGTATGAGCAAGTTCCCATTGTTCCACCTATTAAAACTGGTTGTCCTGTCAGTTGATAGTCGACTGGAATCAGTGGGTGATGAGGAGGAAAAGCTCTTGTAGAACCCTGTCGCAACAAGTCATCCAGAAAAATTATTGTAATGAATTCACCTAAAATATGTTGCAAATATTACCTTCCTATGGACCAGCAACGTTTTTAATTTCCCATCGACCACGTGCTGTTCTATTTTGGCAATATTGTGAGAAACGTCGTAAATAACGTGCATATCTAAGTCATCAGCGGACATATTAAACTGCTTTGCAAAGGCCTGCCGACTGAGAAAGGTCATGGAAGATCTGTTCACCCATGCGAAATTTGCGGCCGCTGCCATTGCTTTTAGATAATCTTGACCTTCCTTCAAATATGAAAACGTTTGTAATTTAAGCTGGAATAAAACTACTGGTGTAAACTTACCTGTGAATGAATTCTTGCACAGGCAAGTTGTCTATCGTTAGTTTCTATATTGTCTCGTTTCATAGCTTTCTCCATAGCCAATAAAGCATCTGTAGCCACTTGGTGCCCAAATCCTCGAGAGCCAGAATGGATCATAATACAGACTTGACCCTAATATAAAAACACAATAATTGTGTACTCGTTGTCAATGTTTAAAATTAAAGGAAAGTCACCTTTTCTTCTATGCCCATTTTTCGTGCTGCCCACACATCGAATATTTCTGAAACTACTTGAATCTCTGCGTAATGATTTCCAGCTCCTAAAGTTCCTAACTGTGAAGAAATGAGAATTAATAATAAAGTCATACTTTTGTCCTACACCACTAAACTACCTGTGGAAGTCCCCTCTTCTTGGCACGAGCTGAGACTTTAGAAGGATCCGCTTGCAACATTCTCCCGTATTCTTCACAATGTTCCTTGTCCTCAGCCCACACGTACCCCTCCCGTAATGACCAGTCCATTCCCATTTCAAGGGCTTCTTCCAAATCTTTTGCAGTCATTGGAATAATTCCCTTTGACCCAACGCCAACGGGAATGTGGTCAAACAGTGCCTGTGCAAGTTGTTCCTGACAAAGCCAAAATTGAGTATAGTTATTCCATTGTTGTAGTGGCAATATGTCTTCCTTACCTTCACTGGCAAAACATCTTTCGCGAACAGATTGGTTCTCAACAGTCGAACTCCACAGTTGATATCAAAGCCCACACCCCCAGGGGAAACTACTGACTTGGGGTCATCATAATCAAAAGCTGCCATATTCCCAATTGCGAATCCATACCCTGAATGGACATCTGGAAGCCCTACGGATTTCCCAACAATTCCTGGCAAGGCTGCAACGTTCGCAATCTGTTTCATTCCTGGCAAGAATCCTCCCACAGACCCTGGAAAACATGAATTACGAAGCTCATCAAACATCAATTTCTCTAAATGCTTGTTCACGTAAAAGATTCCTTCCACCTGGAACAAAATGCAGAAACCTGATTAATTTCACTCCTCGAACTTCAATTAAAAAGATGTTCACTCACATTCATGTTCGGCTGGAAGCCCTTTTTGATACGCCATGAATGATCCGTCAGGCGTTCAATGTACTTGATTTCGTCGTCGTAAGTTCTGATCACCATTTTGTCGTCGGGACCTGTGAGCAAAACAATGAATCAGAAAGCAACAACAAAGACCCAAGGATTGACGTCGTTTACCTTAGAACAGCAAAAAATTCCAGTAGTTGTGTGGTGGCCTCACTTGACCCCTTGACACGGAAGTTGCTTATATGTGTATTATATGACCCCTTGACCAACTAACAATAAATTATCCGACTTTATTTAACAATCAACACTGTTTCTGGAACCTTGCTGCTGTGAACTCAACAAATTTTAACCGGCTCGGACCGAACTAACAAAAACAAAAACTTTCATTCGAAGCAGCAGCAGGTGAACACGAATCGACAATGCTTCAATGAGTGCAGTACAGTCTCAGTCTCATACTGCCTCCTACCATTTCCAATGTGGTCGATCTAATGCATTTGGTCAAGTCATGCCAGGAATTGCATTATTGAATCAATCTTTTATTAAGAGCATTGGTAAAAAGTAATTAGTAAAAAATTACAAAAATACTGGGGCTAAAATTATGACTTATGAATTTTCATTGAAAATGATTGCAGAAAACAAACTGTAATTGATTGGCTGCGGCAAGGAGACCTGGTTCCAACTCGGAATCCTCAAAAGGTGGCCCATGATGGTCCCACTGGTACAATTCTGACATTGTGGAAGCAGATGCACCTTCGTTTCTTGGCTTCTTTTTAGGAGGTTGTTGAAATTCGAAGTCGTCTTCAAAGTCCATATCTTGGGTCGACGAGATGCCGTTCCCGGGTTCCTCCACAGAGTCCAGCAATGTAGAGGCTTGAGAACTTCGACAATCGCAACCGATAAGATCGTGAGTTAAGCAGGTATCCCCTTCATGAAAACTGAATATGTCCTACGCACAAGGTCAGCAATTAAATTTGTGCAGCTTGACATGAAGCTTGCGAATCGTACGTACTTTAAGATCCTGAGGTGTGAATTTAACGGAAGAATTTGAGAGGAGTAAATCCGTCACAGAACAACTGAGATCCTGCTTCATTATTTGACGATGAAATATGCGCTCCTCGATTGTCCCACTCGTCAGCAATCTGAAGTAGTGAAAGCACTTAATGAATTTCGATACCAGTGTGTTTCTTTCCTGTACCTGAATATGCGAGTAACCTGCTTCTGTCCAGGACGCCAGCAGCGGGCCATACTCTAAAGACACAAAAATTGCATATTGTAAAACCCAAGGTAAACCTGAACACAATAAAGTAGTACTTGGATATCGTGTGCAGGGTTCCAATCAATATCATACAGGATGATCCTTGACGCAGCTTGTAAATTGAGACCAAGTCCACCTGCCTTTGAGCTCAGTAGAAAGACGCCTGTAATATAACAATGAACATTAAATTGTAGTATAAGAAGGATAGTTTAGATCAGGTTCCTTACATTCGGTTTGTTGTGAATTAAACTGATCGATGATCTGCTGTCGCTGCTTGGTTTGCGTACCTCCATCCAAGCGTTTGAAATCGAAGTCACAAGATCTGCAGACGTCTGCCAGCACGTCAAGTGTCTAGACCCCATTGAAGAAAATCAAGAACATTCGTACAAATAAAATTAGCTGTCATTTAATTCATTCGGTGACGCTCTTACCTGTGTGTAATGGGATACCAGAACCACCTTTTCGCCCTTCATGCTCTGGAGCAGTTTAAAAAGCACTATCATTTTTCCACTGTCTGCAATACCATTCAAATCATGTCTGTGGTTTTGTGGAAATTGGTCTTTCAGGTCAAAGTATACAGAATCCTGTACAACAATCACAGAAAATTTCACAGTCATGATTGCAAATACTTAAAGTGCAGTCACTTACAACGTCACTGGTATCCGCTGTTACCCGTTTTGGGTGAACTAGATTGGGGTGATTGCATATTTTCTTCAACGCTAAAATGACACTGAGAGGAGTTTGGCAGTTATTCCCTGTCTCGGAAACCAAGCTTTGTATGACGTTGGAGGAAAGTATCTTTTTGTATAAAACCGTCTAGGACAAAGACCAGAGTCAAAATAAAAATGACAGATATACAATAAATAAGAGTAATATAAGCAGCATACTTGCAGTGAAGTAGGTTTACACATAACCACGTAAGTTATCCTGGGTGGCAGATATTTTATCATGACTGAGTGAGACCTTCGAAGAAAGAAATCTTTCAAAACGTCATTGAGTTGAAACGCTCTGCTCTTTCCAATTTCTTTGTCCACAAGTGATGCTCCTGACTCCTGATACTTCGCTATGGGTTTTTCAAATTCTTTGCGAAACGTAAATTCTGAGCCCAAAGCTCCAGGATTCGCAAAGTCCACCAATGCAAAAAGCTCCATCAAGTCGTTTTGAACTGGAGTACCCGTCAGTAGCACACGACGCCTACACGATAACTTCGAGAGTAACTGAAAATTTAATTCAAAAGAACAATGAATCGTCAGTGTTTTGAGTGGCCTATTTGACTGAAATTACAGTATAAGCCTGTCCATTCTTGTTTTTTATCTTATGAGCTTCATCGCAAATCATGAGGTCGAACCGAAAGCGTTTCAAATCGACCTCCGATCTAGTTGCCATATCGTATGAAATGATTATCACAGGGCACTGAGGTGTGCACTTCTTAATTGGATGTTCTGAGGTTACGATTTCCGGCTTAATCCTTTCTGTTCCCAACCAGTATTTAAATTCTTTATCCCAGCTTAAGACAAGACTGGAAGGTGTTACAATCAATACTCTTTTAACGATTCCTTTTCTGTCATATGGACTTTGCTTGAGAAGGGTCCTGCAATAAAGTGACATAAGTATAATCCTACAAATTTTTACATTGCCTACCTACCATATTAAAGAAATACATTGAAGGGTTTTGCCAAGGCCCATTTCGTCGGCCAAGATGCAACCATTGAAAGATTTCCCCATGACACATTGATATAAAAACGAAACTCCTTCACGCTGATGTTCTCGCAGATGGCGAGAAATATTAGGATCCACCACCACTGCCATTTCCTCTCCACCCTAAAAAGTTACATTAGCATCCTGAATATCATGAGCAATTTTGGTCATTCTCATTGTCTCTTTTTCTTACAGAAACGTTTGCCATCACCAGCGCTCCTTCATCATTTGGGTCAAACATAGGCTTGCTTAAATCTTTTTGAGGCTTCACTATATTTGCTATTGCCTCTTCAGATAGAGGCGAAACGAATGGTTTACTCAAAGATGCACAACTGCTTTTCTTTGCCAGGTAACTTTGTACAATTTCACTTGTTTCGACCTCAACTTTCACAGGCTTTCCTGATTCATTGAATGGACTGTTTGGAAGTTCCTCCTGAATCTGTTTCAAAGCAAAAAAAGTTTTAACTAAAGGAAATCGCACACGAAACCATGTTCTTTTCACCCACCTGAACCTCTTTGCCTCCTACCCTAAACGATTTGGCGTCTTCTAACATTTCTTGAGTTAATTGCAGCTTATCACTCCTCCCAATGGTAGCGCCATTCGTACTCTAAAATCACAAGAAGCAGCCATCAAACAATGTAATTTTCGCTTAAACCTTGTAAGCATAATGCACCTTTAGTACAACGGAAGTTTCTGAAACAACTATAAATCCATCACCTTCCCAAGTCTTATGTTTCTTCGAGGAAGGTTTGGCAAACATCACAGAATAATACCTAATGAAAAAAGACACAACAATGAATTTCCACAACCAACCGATTTGATTGTAAAAATGACAAACTTGGAGGAATCCCTGGGCTTCTCCTCAGTTTCAAGGACTGGTTGTGACTCTTCAATACCCGCGTTGTCAGTTTTCTTAACAAGTTGCGGCTTTTCCTCCAAGACTCTCTGAAGGGGAAAGGACGTTTTATTCAGTTTACCTCCTAAGGGCCCCCTGTTCATTCCTAGAGTTTTTTTGGAGAAAATTCCAGTCGTAGGAATGAGGTTTTCATCAGGTACTGAGTGGCTAACATCCTCCTCCTCAGTGACAGGTACAGTCCAGTTTGGCACGTAGGACGCCTCCTCTTCGTCATTCCCATCATCTTCCAACGACGTCGCAAAGTCCACATTATGACAGGGTTTGGGGTCACCTAAACAAACAAACAATCTTCCAATCCAAGCTGTGAATAAAAATAGACTTACTGTTGTTGGAGTGGTCAATTCGTTCGTCCAAACCAGAAACAACCTTTGTAACTAATTTGTCCCGGTCATCCGATGTTTCCTGAATCAGCCCTTCGTTGTCTGCTTTCTTGAAAGGGGTTTGGAATTTGGGGACTTTTCGATTCGTTCCCCAAAGCCTCCTTCGAATCTCCATCGATGATACCCTCCTCAGGGACGAAGGGAACAGGAAACTGCTCTCACCCAGCAATGTTTTATGACGATGATGATAATTTTCAAAATGATTTTGTTGGTGGAATTGAAGAAAGAAAGTCAGAATGAAAACAATGACAAGAGTGGAGCGAACCGGCTGTACTTCACTTCCCACACGATGAGTTCAAAAACCTAAGGTCTGTCAATGAGGCAAGGTAAGACGAGGAAAAAAGCTTTGTCTCTTCAACAAGTGTTTATTGTTACATCGCTTTCACTTACTTTACTTATCTTCTATAAATGCTACCAAATCTTTCTCAGTCTGTGTGAGGTCATGTTGGATCACTCTCCCTACCTTTCCCTCGAAGTAAAACTTGTACTACAGACGAAGAAGGATATTTATAAGAGACACATGAACTTTTGCATGGGGAATAGAACAATGTATACATAGATGCTAACAATTAAGATCCAGGCAGTGAAGATTCCAAGTTTTACTTTGTAGTGCAGTTCTTCGGGGAATTCAACTCCATAGATTTTATCCGACTCGAATACTCCGTAAGGCAAGTCCAACCATTCGCCGGTGATTTTGCCAATGACGTTCTGGTTACCCTCTGCCCTCAGCTAGATACGAGTATAAAAAGTGTCATGCCTGAGTATTTGTAATTGAAGAATCTTATAAATATACCTCACCTCAAATACACTCCTATAAGGTTCCAAAACCTCATGTTGTACCCTTCTGTAATCGTGCGTTTCAGAGTTTTTGCAGTGTCCTACCTGGATGCAATTGAACTCATACCTTACAACAATGGTCGTCTCGCCCAGTGCATCTTTAATCAGGAAACTTGAAGAGCAACAGCCTTTTCTTTTAACTCTTGCAATGAGGCCGTGAGGAGGACAGGAGCAGACTAGACTCTGGAAAGGTCACATTTAATGGGGAAATGAGACCTGTATGTATAAAGAAGGAAGCATTAATTGTAGTCAATTGCCTGTCCAAAAGGAGTCAGTTTTTTCCTCAGTTGGATAATCTGAGACCCATCAGGTTCTATCACTGCTATGTTCTTAATTGATGTAAAGCAGGATGTTGAGTGAGATTCATATGCTCGATAAAGCAGTCTTCCGTACTTATCCAAAATATCGTAGTAAATTCGTTTTCGGTCGCAGATAGAAGCTGAATGCAACCACTGAATTACACCATGCACAAGATCAAAACGAAGTCTATTTTCTCACTTAGTCCATCCACGATTTCCACATTTTGCGTCAAAAATAAGCGTGAGTTGACTACCAAATAAACTATTCCTCGAGGGACACCAGGTTCCAGTATCACTATTGGGGCAAAATAAAAATGAGGCCTCATGACGAGTCAGAATAAAGGTTTCACGTACCACCAACGGGAACCGTGGCTCTTGAAGTTACTGAAATGCCAGACTTATCCAGGGTTTTTCGCTTGTTGAAAGGATTGAAAGATTCCTCAGTCGGTGCGTCATATTCCTGGCAGCCAATACTTAATCAAAACTCATATTTGCAGCAAATTAATCTGGTGTATACTCATACTCTTGTCCTCTCATCATCGTCAGTGTCGTCTTTACGTCCTGCAAGGCGTCCTTTATGGTGAGGTTGACTTTGATGCCCATGTCCACTGTGACTTGAATGGATTGAGTGGATAGAATGAGTTGATGGCATTTTCACACCTATATTGATTGTAGTAAACTTTCGGGAACACAAGGATTTTTTGGACTTTCTTACAGTACCCCAAGCTTAGCAACATCAAATGGGTAGAACGCAGGGTGATAACGTACCATACAAAACGGGGTGGGGGCGATGTGGTACTTCCGGCACACAAACCCCCAATATCCAGAGAGCTAAAATATAGCATTCGAACAAAAATTGAGATACCTCTGCTGAGAAAATATCTTAATTTATAACCTATAGGCCTGAAGAATCACAAAGATTTTGGGTTTTCACATTACTTAAATGGCTACTTCATGATATGATGTTAAACCGCACTCATTGAAGGGATGAGGCTGAAACATTGCTAATGCAACAAGTAGGCAGATTGCAGATGGATGAAGTGAATGCGATCGCCAATTGCAAAAGAGAGGTAAGTTGAGATGGCAGTGAAGCTTCTTACTGTGCGTTCTTGTGCGTGAGTTGTGAGCCTTTGGCATGCTTGTCTTCATTCGCTCGTGAGCATTCATGGCAAGACTACACGAAGGGATAGTCTAACTAACAATTAAGGTGTACAATCGAATAAACTTGAAATAATTCTAAATTGTGAACTTGATTTGGTTTGTGCTGTAAGGTTTTCTAGGGAGAAGTGTGTAATTGTGTGCAACAATTTTTCTATCACATCAATTCACGGAGTACATTATTAATGAAACACGAAAAGGTGAAAAGTGAAAACGTCTCATGGAGTCATGGTCAACTATTAATAATGAGAACATCAGTGAAGGTAAGTTAATCCAAATTGACCTATATAGTGATAATACCATCCGCATCCACCAAGATTTTTCCTAACAATAGCAGAATTAACTTTCACTTACAATTCTCCGGAGACTCTGGACTTTCTTTAACTTGTTAGAGTTTAGGCCACAATCATTAGATCACACAAGGCGCAAGGTTTCCTACAATAAGAAGAAATAGTAATTAGGAGAAGGATGAAGTGGAAAAGTGAAATGGATAATGTGTGTTAAACCTCGTTCCAGTCATTGCAGTTGTTGACTGTTGACTTTCGTTAATTCTACACCACGAACATGAAAGAAAAGATCCAGCATCCGGTTTCAATGGAAAAAGTAAAAGGAAAGCTAGCTGCTAGAGTTTAATCTGCTCCATAGTCATCATGACTATGATCTGCTCACATACAGAAATAGATTATTTCTGTATTTCTGCTCCACATGCTCACAGAACTGCATTGTTACTTCACGTATCCCGACACAGGTGTGTGTGGTGTGGTTTCCAGTATCATTTCACATGACGAGTTGGTTCATGAGAACAAAAACCAAGATGAATTAACGCCAAAAAGAAAAAGTATCTCAACAATGCAACATGGACAAAAATGAATAGGACAAAGTTTTAGGCTTTCTTCTTCATGTGAGACATTCAATTCAATCCCCCCTCTTTTCTCATCTGCTCTTGTAATCGTCCTGCTAACCTACTGGAGGATTGTTTGTTGCAATTAAAAGTGCATTCATATGCCATGGCACGTTTAAACTTCCACCCACCCATCAAAATATTATGGAGACAAACACCCTTACATGGGAATTGTTACATAATATTTTCTCCATTTTAGTTTTGTATCATACGCATTCCATGCCACGTTTGTTCTTTTTTATGAAACTGTCGTTTGCGTAATCCTAGAAGAGATTCCTTGTACTGTTTTAGTGCATTTATGCATTATGTATGCACACTTTAAAGTCTGCGTCCAGGTCCCTAAAATGGAGGTTGAGATAAAGTAATAAAGTAACTTGCACCTCCATATATAGAAAGGAAGGAAGGAAAATGTAATTATCGCCTTATATAATAGACAGTATTCAAGAAAAGACTTTTAGGAAGGTAGGGGAGACTAGAACTAGATTCCTTCGCATCCATTATCATAAAGTTACTTTTAGATCGTGAGCGTCGATATGTTTTCTTGCGTATAAAATGCGTAAAAATATGCGTTTTTCATTTTAGGAAACACAGACATCAGATTAGACTTGTGTGTGGTCGGTTGATTCTTTAATGGAATGTGAAGTGTTTTGACCCTGTTTCATATTTGTTGTTGTGATGAATGTCTATACATAACCATATCAAGGTGTAACATTTGTCAAATAATTAGTTGCAAGCAAGGCTCGTAGAGGAAAACTTTGCGAGGTTGCGGGTGTAACAAATATGGAAAGATTCCTTTCATTTTTTCATTAATCAGTCAATTGCGTTCAATGGTAAATGTGAAAGTTGTTTATGAACTTTTCTTCAATATTTCAGATGACAACAGAGGCATTTTTTTAGACGGACCAATGGAGTCCAGGCTGGGGAAACCCTCCCAATCTTACTGACGAAAATGTCAAACCGGATTTTACAATGCTAACCCTTCTCGTTATCAAAACGCCGCATAAATAGCATTCTTTTATTCATACCACGATACAATAGTGTACCGATGAACGGTATCGTGCGTACAACAACAACTGGGCCCTTTGGGTTCTCTTTTTTCACCCTCGCTGGTTCGCGCAACCCTCCAGTCTGGCAGTTCTCTGAATGAATGGAACTTGAAACTGGAAAGGGAAAGGAAACCCAAATAAAAGAAGGTGCAACACAACAATCCAACGACTTATGATTACACAACACAGCCGGAAGGGTGAAATCAACATCCGAACATCACTACTAACGGACCAACAGTCGGTTTCACATGTGCTTGTGTGGGCCCTTGCTTGATAATTCTATATTCCATAAATGTCAACTGTGGACATAATGTGTTGCCAAGTTGGCAGTTGACGCAGAAAATTGTCATCGAAGTAATTATAATAAGCCGGAGTAAATTAATTGTGTTGCTGTGCCAACGGTCAAAACAAAACATTCAATTACAATTTGGTGGATTGTTAGCAAGAAGCAGAAGTGTCATTGTAGTAAAGTAACTAATTGGGCTTCGCCTATGGTAGTTGTGGAGGCAACTTGAGAAACTCGGACTGTGCCATAGCTAAAACTTGTGCTTCCTTCCTACCACTTTGTGATTGAAGGAAGTCTTGTTCATTAAAGTTTATTTTTGTAAATGAATAACAACAGCATCAAGTTGATCAGTGAAGTGTGAAGTGATGTCCTTAAGCCTTCACGACCAGGAGTGCGATAGAAAGAATTTGCATTCAAATTCAATGATGAATTGCTAGAATTGAACTTGGTCTCACTTGAGCCGCATATGATAAAAGATACAAGAAAATATCTTAAATGAATTAAGGACATAAACTTCTCTTCCTTCCAGATTTTCATATACGTATTAAAGATTAGCACTTCTCAGCACTTGTGCCAAAGTTTTACAACTTCATGGGAAAATCATCTTACGCACGAAACGAATCGAATCAAAGTTGTATACCTGTGGAAATAAAGAATGATTCATGGACCTTATTAAGAACTTCAGGCGTAACCTGAGTTCCAGCTTCATTTGGTGTTGTCTTGATGACGATGCATGTGGAAAAAATTAACGTTGTCTAACAATCTACTACATTAGTGACGAAGACTTCTTCCAATCCTGAGAAAAGTTGGACCATTGTGTGAGTAATTCTACTCAAAACTCATTCACGTAACGTTCCCTTTGTTCAGCAAAGCTACAAAGTCCAGATCAAAATCTGATGCTGGAATTAATAATAGACCAGCAAAACTGCATGGGAAAAAGTGGTGAGGAAAAGTGTTTTTAGCTTTTGTGGTGTGTTGTAGTGCAGAGTGGACTGGTTTATGGTTTAACTTCTGTCTTGGGATTTCTGAATGTTATGTGCAATATATCATTGCCAAGTTTATCAAGCTCATTTACCCCTTTTCCATTGAGAAAAATATCTGATTTTGAGCAAATCTGGTTTCAATTTTGCAAATTCTCCAGGAGTTCACTTGTGCCATGTTTGGAGAGGTCATAGAAGTGAATTAAAAATATAAACATATGTATTGCCAACAATCAGCGAATTTCACCATTTCATTCAGAACACTGAATTTGTGTTCGACAGTGCAAACTGGAACAAGGATTATTGTCTTCTCTGTTGTTGTGTGAAGCGTTCATTTCTGCAATCAAATGAGTTACCAAAGGTGGTAATGAATCTCAAGGCAGTGAATTTCAGAAATGATGATTAACAGTTTAATGAGGTGTTCTATGGAATTCAAAGCTGTGTAAAAAGTGGGCAGTTAGTGTCGACAAGGCAACCTTTCGTGATCCTAATGTGCGCGTTGTTAAGGTTAATTGCTTCAGTGCAAATCATAGCTCATAATTGAATTTGTGATTAACGAGGCATAACCCGTTTGTGTCCGTCCAATGCGAAAGCGTTAAGATGTCATCGACATCAGAAGAGTCCGAAAACTCTTTGACTAGTATCACACTAAATATGAGTGGAAGTGGGAATGTTTCTGATGACAACAGTTCCTCCAAGTCTAGCAGCAGCAATGAAAAAAGCTCTATCGGATTCTCGGCAACAACGATTGCTCCAACCGGGAATAGGGCCCCCTACAGACCAAGGGATATTTTTGTAGTGCAGCTTGAGGTAAGTAATGTTTATTGGTATTTTCCTTTAAGTTGAACATCAATGTCAAGCGAAACTTATTGTTGTTTATTACCTAAATTCGTCACAAATACACGATTGACAGCCTTATTTTAAAAGACACAAAATCAGGTGCGGTGTATACAAATTAGTCATAAGAAAAAAACGAATTAGACAGGTGAGAGAAATCTAACTTAGATCTTCTATTAAAAATCTTTACGAATTGAAGAAGAGAAGAATCACATCAGTTTCGAAAAAATATCTACATTGAATGAAAAAGATTACCCTCTCAATAAACATGTCGGTCATTCTGTCATACCGCAAGGAAACCGCAAGAAAATATCATTTCACAATGAGTTCGTTTCATCTCTCGCACAATAATAAATGCTTGTGAACTCTATTGAAATCGAAATTAAGAGAACAGTTTCGTTCAACTCGTAAAAAGTAGGAAATATGGGAAAACCTCTTACACCGCGATTCACCCTACATTTACCTCAACTTTAGGATGATTAGTGTAGTAGGATTCCTTGAATTCAGAATTCTTTAATAACTAAATGCAAATCTTGAATCCAAGTCGCTTTGGGATAAAAAAAATTAATGTCATTCTTAGGATAAGACTATACAATACAAGATCAACTCAACCTTCTTAGTCTATGAATCATCTTTAATCCCTCTTTTTAATACTGTTTGCATTTGCTTTGCATGTAACCTCAAGTGGCCTTGCAGACAAGTAGTTTTACTTTCTACGATGCCGTGGTAAATTACAAGGTACAAACATTGAAACATTTACGCAAATCTGAAAATTGTAAACACAAATCTGAAAATGCAAGCTGACATGAAATGAAACATGCACTTATTGACTTGTACGTACAACTTTTTTTTTACAAATTGAGAACATTATTATACTGCTTTCTTGTGTGATTTGATTTAATTACAATCTAGCCAATTGGTTGGTCTGCAATTGGAAATGTGAGTGTAGTTTTTGCAGCTTTCTTATCTTCCCTGCAATTAACATTGCGGAAATTTTGGGTTACTGATTTGCAACAAAAAGATTTAGTTATGTCAATTAATGAGATTGCTGTTGCCGTGTTCATCAGTAAGTAAGATTTTGCCATACTTTTCTTTGGTAGATTTGAATTGATGCTAGATTATCATGCAAATAAGGAGTAAAAGGAATCTTAAGCTCCTACGTAGAAAAAATAATAATCTTAGGCAATTTCAATATGCTGCAAATGAGGAGGCATGAATAATTCACACTTTCCACGATTAACCCTTTGGCCCTTTGACAAAATTATACGCTATTTTCATAATAAGCGCGAAGCTAATTTCATATGAGCGACAGAATGATCAGAAATAAGAGTCATAGCTTAAAAATTTTCTGTCAACGCGAAGACACAGAAAGCTAAAAAATTATTTTGTTGTAATTTACAACATTTTTGTAGTCACTCACTCGTACAAAACTTGTGGTTATGTAGAACAATGGAAACCCTGCATCTCTATTGCCAATTGTGTCTCCTTCCAATCCAGAAGAGTAGGATTGACAGATTGAATAGAGTGAGCATGCAGAGCCAATGAGTGAATCATTTTTACAAATTAAGAATAAAAATCTCAGCATTCCTCACTGTGCCATTGTGACATTTTAAAAATAGTCCCGTTGGATGATTTTCTGGCCTATTCATATCTTTTGCATAATTCAAGATGTGGTTTCAAAGATTTCCTTTAAAATCTAAGCAAAGTGATGAGATGATCCACTGCTACTGCATTTTTCCACCTGCTCATTTAAGAAGACAATGGGATACGTTTTTTCTCATCTTATTTTAACAACTTTAAATCTATTCTGCTCTCTCTGGCTCTCGCAAAATTCTAGTACGGAATGACATCGAGTACAGTTGAGCTAATATGTGGGTTGCGTTGCAAGCAAACTTGGTCTACTTTTTGGTGGTACTAAATCAATGAGGGGGTTTGACTTTTTTTACGCTTACAATTTTTTATGCTTTTTTCGTTATTATTATTGTTCTATTATCACCAATTTTATGACACTGACTGAACATCCACAGACAGACAGTTGCCAAGAAAATAATTAAAGAGCAGAAAGAGAAAAAAGAATGCACTTAGCACTTCCATTTCCATTCTATATAAGGGTCTCAAATAAAACAAAAACCTTGCACTTTTTAATTTTTTATGGATCTAAAATTATGTATAATTAATGTTGTTCATCAAAATGATTTCGTATGCTTTTCTAACAGGTCACAAGCTTGCTACTGGAAGCGGAAATGAGAAAACTTGCAACTTTGCAGACTGAGCTGGAGTCATCAAGTCAAAGTTTGATTATTGAAAACAATCAACAGAAAAGAGAGGAGACGGAAGAACAACAATTTGAACTTATCCTGGCCATATCGTAAGTCCTTTCAACTTAAAATAAGTACCTATCGTTCTCATATTTAAACTTGACAAGTTAGTATTAATGTGTATACACGTTAAATTGTCTCAGTACATCTTTCCAGACTGAAGGGCAATACAAAAAATGAGGTAGCGCGTTACGTTTTGTAACAGACTTGCTGCGATTTTGAATGATAAGACCGACCTTTCGAATTAGGCAATGCATTAATTGCTCTTCAGATTTAGTTAATAATAATTTGACAAGTATACTGACAGGAAGACCTTCTATTTCTTTGCAGCTTTGTAGTTTTAGAGTCTATTGAAATGTGGACAACGTGTGATTTGCATAGTTATTATGGCAACAAGCTACAAGTGTCACCATTCACAGAATTTCTAAAAAGGCAAGTTGTGACTAATCTGACATTGATTGCTGTGCATGATCTTAGCATAGCATTGTCAAACCTTTTGAATTATTTTGCTAAATTTTTGAGGAATACCAAGTGTGTTCAAAAATAATAAGTCGAGCCGGCTCATGTTGGTAGCTGTCAGTTGAATTGTCGTGCACTATCCTAATGAATTTCAATAAATGTTGAAAGTGGTCCTTTAACACCTGAGGAATGAGAAGTTAGTGCGAAAGATATGCCCTTGATTGAAAACGTGCTGCCATCGATTGGTTAAATTTACTGCTCTTCTGCATAATAATGTGGACACAATCAGCATCAACAACAGAATGCCGTTTTAGAAGTGTTGCCTTAAATATTGCTTGGATAATTGAAAACAAGCCATTCGACATAGTATTTATAAACAATCGGCTTTATTGACTCAACGAAACACTATTAAACTTGGTGGCAAGCAAATATAGTCAATTGTTTAGATTTCATAATGAAAAAAAGCGCATGGAAAGATAAGGTTTGTTGTAGTAGTCAAGTAAAAATTACAAAGTAACATTTTAATGGGTCAATCGCAAAATAAAATGAACCGCTGAATTGTTTTAGGATCAATGCCTCGAGATGTCCAAAGATGTATCATTACCACGTCATAGAAAGAAACGATTGATTCACTTTAACATTCTATTCCTTCTTAATTAGTTTCAATGTCGTTGTCGCTGTTTCTTTTTACAATCAACGGATTGTTACCATTGAAATCTGCAGTTGGTCTTAGAGGTAGTTCTGTTATGATTGAAAGTTTTATGCAACCAATCCTGAGTTAGGTAATGTGATTTTAAAGTTGACCATTTTATTTTATCTGTGCCACCTGTTGTGGGTACGCATTTGACACTGGCAGTTGCAATTTATTGTCTTAAATGATGCATCTCATTTTATAGTTAAGCCCGGATGTGAATGCAACTGTTACCAAATTCGCATACTTCTATTAGAATTGGTTGCTATTAGAATTCGTTTTCCACTCACTCATTATAAACATAAAATATAGTGTTTACAATTTAGTGATAAAGCTGCGGTGATGATGACGCAATCTGTAAGTTGGTCTGCGAATGGAAAGTAATGCCATAATTATCTAATCAACGGAACTATGCATACACTAATTATCAGAAGGCAGAGACAAATGCGCAACTCACGTTTCTTTTTTGCCCCATGCCAGGCTTATTCTATTCAATTAATTTTAAGTATTTCGTAATTAGTCGAAGTTGCTCTCAGTATATTTTAAAATCTTACATTGATTTTCAACTAATTTGGACAATACAATAAACGCGCTTCTTAAATTTTCAGGCGAATTCAAGCACAAGCGGAACAATTAGAGAGGGAGTACAAACTACATGCATTGGGCGCTTTGAAATCAGCTCCTTTACGTGGATTGGGAAAGGTAAGTAATATTTTTTAAAAATGTCAGCTTTTTTACAAAAATGCGGACTCTCAATTTTCTCAACTTTCTTGTTAAAAAATTCAAATGCATCGCATACTTTTTTGCAAAAGTAGATTTTATCGCAATTCACGAAATTAGCCAGAGCTTCATCTTTGTCTTCAAGGAATAATTACAGTGCAATCGTCTCACGTACCGAATTATCTTCTTATATCATTTGAGTATTTGAATTGGGTTGGAAGAGTATCTCTGCCCTGCCTGCAATCATGCAAGACAATCCCATTAATTCATTTAATTTTGGGAGGAATAATAAATAGTATCCCACTTAATCATTTCCTTTCACGTTTTGCATTACGCTTCTAGCCAGCCCAGTTTTTCTGTATCGGAAGTAAAAGAAAGAAACTCATGCAAATTAATTGGCAATAATGACAATAATTATTATACAATCATTTAGAAGAGCCAAAACTAAACTAGCCAGCTTGGCAAGACGATTTTTTGGATGAATGAGTAGCATCTCTGTAACAAAAGTTTGTATGCCAACCAACATATTTGCTATAATGACAATAAGTGACTTGCCTTTGATTGAAGAGATGGAGAGAAAATTGGCGAATTATCTTTGCATCACATCCCATCGATTCATCAGAAGAGGGTAACTGTAGTCTGTGTGTGATATTTCGATTTGCATGAATGGTCATAAAACCTTGCAATGTGAAGAAAAAGCTCATCTCACTTTTTGAGACTTGCGAAAACGTAAGCATTTGTTACATGAAGAAATGGTAAAAAAAGCTATGCAAAAAATCAGAAAACGATACGGTTTAAAATCAATCATTGGTCAGTCTACGCTTCGCTTGTATTGTTGTTTTGTGTTGACGCGTTGTTCTACTGCTGCAACTGCATGTGTGGACACAATCTGAGAAGATGAATGAAGCGCACGTTCAAGTGATTTGGTCTTTGACGTGTGAAATTTCACTTTCGTTAACTCAAATTCATTTGAACAAAGCAAGCGCATCGTATCTCCTCACATTACTTTACTGTATATATTACAAATTTACTGTCCTACATTTGTATGAATACTCTACCGATAAATTTGAGAGCATAATTGACTTTGTTCATGGAATGGAAGTTGATGGCTCAAAGGTTGAAAAAATAGATTATTTTCAAGCAAAACCACTTGTTCAATAGAAAAATTTGTTCTAATAGACACAATAAATGAAGGGTTATCCCTTCAGCTATTTATAAAATCGTACAGACGTTTCCAGATTAGATGTTAGAAGTCACAGTTTTTATTTTACCGTAGTTAAAGATAGTGCCTTCTTGGTTGAAGAATAGTATTCATGGATTTCCAAAGCTTGATGTCTAAAATCACTTTTGGATGCACCTTTGACTTATTTGAATGCATCCACTTGTCCTTATGATTTAGAAACTACTTATAAAACATAATTCCATTCCACACCTTTGTTGAGAGGACTACCAAAAATTCAAATAGATAATGCAAATTTAATCTATGCTATTGCTGTTACTAATTGTTGACATTTATTACATGCTTAGAATGGCTGTGTAGTGTCAATTCATTGGCTTTCTGTCATAGAACTCTTTAAAAAGTCACGCTTCCCAACAAAACAGGGGGTATGAGTTCAATACAATCCCCCAAGACAAATTGTGTCGGGCTGAGGTTACGTGTTTATCGCAAGTGCACAATATGACATTAATTTTGCAGTCACTTTCATTTTCATGCTGCTACAAAGAGAAATGCAAACAATTGACCACTACTTGTTACATTATTTCGACTCTTACATCCTATGGTTTAACATTCTCAGGTTTGTTCTGTTATGCTACTGTGTTATGTTGGCTTGGCAATCCTAAATAATTATGGTGGCCAAGTTTGACCTTAGCATACCTAGCTCTCTGTTCTGTTTGACATATCGCGTTCCTTGTGGTCTTCCTGATTCCATTTATTATTCCACCACTTTAAACATGCAATTGGGTGCGTAGACTTATGTCCCCTGTGGCGAAATTACTTGAATCATGAAAATGAGCAAGGGCCTTGCCATTATCCTATGCCTTTCCTTGCAGGCAAATTCAAGGCGGTGATGGCAAGGCAAATTAAATAACATCGAACCATTTGTCAAAATAAAAAATTGTGCATGTTTCTAATTTTTAAGGCGCGTAAAGTCATGTTTCTTTTGTGGATAGGGCATAAGATATCTTGCTGAGAGCAAACAATGTGGGGTCCTACTTCGAAAAGGTGCACAAGGAAACTATATTGGAAGAGACGTCACTAGACTACAGTCATATTGCATGAGTCTAAATTTGATTAACTAACATGAAACATTATCAATTAACAACACTTTTCTCTTGTCATTTTTGCAGAGTAACCGCAGCCAACCAGCGATAGGACTGAAATATCTACCAAAATTTAGGGTAAGATTATGTTTGTTAATCAATCATTTGATATTTTGTTCGCTTGATATTCTTTTCGCTTTCCGGTTGCAGTTTTCGACAGGCTTGTACTATTATTTCCTATAGACATATTGCTCTTACGACTCATTAACTCATGATATTTTATTTGCCCTTCAAATTTTCAACGCATAATTTTTTGTGCATCGAACGCACTCTACCCTTCTGAACTGATTTCGCTTGAGTGAGTGTGACCAAAAGTGGACTGATGAGTTTGAGGAACAAGCTTAAGTTAATTGTTTATTGAGACATTAACAATGCACTTGGTTTAACTTTTCTTTTGAAGTTAGTCTTAATGAAGAAGTAAAAAAAAGTCAAAAACGTGTTTGGCCATGACATGATTAAAAGTAGAAGAAAACATTAAAAACAAACAGTCAAAGTATTAAATCAATCAATTGATTCGGTCACGATTGACTGTCACGACTGTTAACCATCCCTCGTGTTCTCAAGCTTGTGAGCACAAGTGACAAAACCAGAATTCTTTTCTATTTCATTTCTATGCAGGAAGAAATAGAGTGCAAATAAAAAATGAAATGAATGTTGTTGACACTACCCATTTCACATTTTTGCACGTGGCAAAATTCATCGAATAAAAGGATGGAAAAGGCTACGTCTTTAATGGGCAGAACAAATAAAAAGTATAACCATTATTAAGACTCACTTTAGAATAAATAGTGCATAGGTAAGTAAAATTACAAACAACATCAATGAAAAGCAGAGACTTTTTCTGAAATGAGGTAATTTGGAGCATTAAGTTTTATAACAATGAAATGAAATGCAGAAATCACAATTACTAAAACTTGTGTGAAGCCAAACATTAATAGTCCATCATCCGCATCTTTCTAATTTTTGCAACATCTGTGCTAGGTAAATTGATTTCCTGCTTCATATCCTTTGATGACGATTGCATCTAAAAACTACTCACGTCACAAAGCTATAAAAATAAATAAAAATAAATTTTACTATTCTTTACAAATTTGCATTGTCGGATTAAAGAGTGAGAATGAAGCAAATAAACCTAAATCTTAATTCAAGACTTACGAAGATACTTTGCACATCAGTACCTGCATGGGCTGATAATAATTTCGTTTGATCCATTTGTTACAATTCCTTTCTTGCTTTCTTACTTTTAGATTAAAAACTTGTTGATGCTAAAAGACAGAGCAAGTTGCATGTCATGTCATGTCACCCAAGGAGACATCATCCAAATCTACTTTTTTTATGTTGTCTTGAGGAAGGGGATTTTGTTATTGTTACCAAAGTAAAAAACGAAACTCGCTTTTAATAATGCGGGATTTTTAGTACCAAACTTTCTTCTTGCTTCTTGCAGTGCAATGAATGATCCTCATCAATAATTGTCGATAATGCTGTTTGCGTGCATTGCCATATTTGAGTTAAAAGCCGCCATTAAGTGTCTTGAGTGAGCGTTCATTAATGGAGTTTGCAATGAATTGAATTAAATCATCGAAAGCTTGACACATTCAGGGCGTATTAACGTTAGAGATTGAGTGAGATTGGAAGATGAAGGGACAAAACACATAGGAATAAATTAAAGTCTTTAACCATTATGCTATCCCTTTTGTTGCGGTTGGTTTGCTTTTTTGAAATTGAAAGTTTTCCCATCAAGATCAGTAGCTGCATAATTATATCATACCAATCGATCAGTCAATCATGCAGAACCAAAAATGTAGAGTCCACTCTGTATTTCCTCAGCAATAAAGATAATGTTTATAGGTAACATAATGTTGATGGTCCTGATAGTCCTCAAAGCAATGGTGTTTCGCCATCAGATATTAAAGCAGATAAAATGCATCTTATTTATGATGGGAAACTGGTTGTGCATACGCTAAAAAAACAATGGCTGTTGGTGGCAACAAAGGACAAGTGGTGAAGCTAGCCGATTGTTGGTAACAAGTGCAGTTGAGATTGCTACTAACAGGGCGCTCTGAGGTGCTATTTTCTGTTTTCTTACCACCATCACCATTGAGACTTGAGAGTGAGTTTGAGAATTCATGAGAATGCCTGAGACGAATGGCTTGAACAAAACTGAGAGTATGTGTGAGCATTAATGCCCGAGTTTTCTGTGACGCTCTGTGACAAAATGAATTTTAAAAAATTGACATTCTTTACAAGCTACTATGACCAAAGAGCAACAACTTTATGACTGAGTTGTTAAGGAATTCAACCAATAGTTTACAAAGTACAATCAAGAACATTAAAATTCTTCCGTAATAAAATTGTCTGTATCAAGAATAAAACTCTACCTACACAATAGACCGGTCAGCAACAAATCTTTTGCTACTTGGCAGACATAAAGACATGATTGATTGATTCTTTAGAGTTGTAAACCCTAGCGTTTTATGGGTTATAAAATCAAAAGCTCAGGTAACGGTATCTTGTGATTCAGGTAATCTTTGTAACCTCTGAATCGATTAAAGATGAATTCTTGTTAGAAAGATAATTGGCCTATAACTCTTTTTCACAGACGCTAACCATAATCAAATGATATCTGCTGGTTTTATGGTTGTCTGGCTCCTCTGGTACGTATGACATCTTTGACAACCCAAATTTTTGAATACCTAATAAGCATTCAAACCAAGCCAAAGGTCAAAATGTCAGATATCTGCTCTTTCTAAGGGTTGAGCGTAAGCTCCCATAAATTATTTACCTTCTTCGAATCAAATATTTCGACTGGGATTATTTTTTTACATTTGCTATTGTACCTTTAATCTCATCTTTGTATTCCACTCCACGCTATGTACGAATATGTTGCTTTAGCAAGTGGGATTTTGTTGCTGTTGCTGTTACCCTCTGAGCATAAAATTATTTTGTTTTCCTTTCACCACAAATTAGCTTCATCTGTCATGTCAAATGAAATGGAGTGAGATGAAATGTGAGAAAACATTATCCTCTCTCGGATAAAAACTAGATATCCATCTACACAAAAGTACCAACGGGTGACGAGCCCGTTCGTTATGGATTGAAGTGCTTTTACTACACGACTTGTATGTGCATCTGCATACATTCAGGAACTAAAGAAAATAATAAAAATGCATTCACATTCACATCAATCTATCCATCCATCCATCCATCCAGGATAAAGAGAAAATGGGAAATCCTTATGCCCGGCTGCAGCTGCAGTAAAAGCAAGAGATGACTGCTGGCAATGTTTTCCTAAGGTTTGTCTCCTGCCTTTCTCCTGCTGATTTTCCATGATTATTGAATGGGGATGCTGCGGAATGCGAATGCAATCAAATTAGATGTACATAGTCTGTCTGGCCTTTACGCCGTCATAACAACTCTTAAAATTGCATAAGGATTACCAACTATCATCATGTAATAAGCAGCAAAGTGTACAACAGGGTTTTGCAAAGGCTGATGATTTGATGTGAAAGCAAGCAAGTTAAATTGATCTGGAAAAGTTAGGGTGGGTGGCTGGAAGTGGAAATGGAAATACGGTGGCTGGAAGTGGATGTATGGATGTTGTCGATGCGCATGGTATTTGGTAAATAAATATAAATAGTAGTTGGGGTGAGGACCCAGATCATTATAAGTTGTAAGCTGAGAAATGTATGGATTGACGGAAATGAAATGTGTTCATGGGTTCACTTACTTTCATTCTCATTCATTTTTCATTTCATCTCCTAAACAAATTGAAATCCTTAATTATAATGGCGAAGGTATACACGGGGTGTTTTGTATTTGTACGAACAAGGATAAGGATTATGTTGGCAGATGGAAAATCCATTTCCAAATTGGTAATATTTCATTCATCCTCAAGAGCGGAGCTTTATAATGATGCACTCGTCATGATTTTGTTACATTTGAGCAATCCTGTTTCATTTCTTGTGTCTATGATGTATGGGATGTAGGATTGCTTAACCTTCATCCTGTCTTATTACAGTCAGAGTGTCAATTATTTTTGCAGAAGCGTTGGAAGTGTTAAAAACTATGGCAAAAAATAACCGCACACAGAATGTAACTTGGATGGCTGGAAAAGAGAAATCTACGAGGAAAAAAAGGGTGACATGAATTGAGGCAACTTGCGTTATGTTCTCATCGCTCACAACACCAACCACAGTCTTTGGTCTGAAGAACTGAAGCCTTGAGTTTCTCTATAGTTTTTAGCTTCATTTCCACTTTGAAGCTTACTTACTGCCCCATTTATTGCAATTTATGAGAACAATTTGCAATGTAATTTGCGAACTTCCATTAACTACTCATTTCCCTCTCTCCGTTCTCTCGTCTCTCCTATTTTTTAATACGATCGTTGAGGCTGAGGATATTCTCTGAAATGTGAGTGAGATGATGATAATGGCCTGTTTGTCTTAAGTCGTCTTCTTTTGCCTCTCTCGCTGGAGTTGGAAATTTATCCTCTAAAGAATGCTTCTTCATAAAATATTGTACTTCTTAGTTAACCAACAACGCTTAAGGAATGTAAGAAATGCGGTACAATTTATTTAAGGATACAACCATTAGAAGAAAATTGCTCCTACTGTTAAGTTAACCGATGCGAGAGAGAGGCGTTATCAAGCCAAAACAAAATCCATCCACTCAAAATTACATATTTCCATTTACTTTCTCTTCCAAATAAAAGGTTCTCTATGAGTATCAAACAAGATTTGCATACAGATTTTGAGTAGATCTAGCTTTTAGCTCAATTTAATTTTATTTGAACAGATTCTTGCGTAAAACAATGGGTGAGACAAAGAAGAAGTAAACAACCCTGGAGGAAACTTTCATTGTATCTTGTTTTTAGTGTTGCTTTGTCCCAAGAAGATGAAAGTCTTCATTTGCATTATTTTCCACTTTGATCATTCACAGTACATTGCATCCATTTGTCTTAGCAGATTTATTCATGACAAAACAGAATGCAATGAGACATAATGCGGTTAGTTGTCTTGGGATTGGCATATTTACGTAAAATATATAGAAACCCTTTTCTTCATAATCTTGCCAATTAGACTGTTATAAATCAATGCAACTGAAATTGTAGCAGCATCAAGAAAACGTATCCCTTTATGACTTTGAAACCCTCGTCTGATGTTTAAAAACGTGAGTACTACATTACTGAGGTTGCTAAGATTGTCCCATGATGCAAAAAATGCTGACTATGAAAGCGTAGCTTAAACCACCACAACGTTTAATTAGAGAAAGTGTCACTTAAAGGACAGCCTAAATGTAAGATTGCTGTCAAAAAAATTAAAAAAGTGTGACAGATTCATTAAAACTGGGTAGCAGTTTCGCTGCTACTTTCAATCTTATGACAAACCTGTCGGATAAATTTACATTCTTACTTTTACCAACCAAGGCGTAGTTATCATCAGTGTCAGGGGTAGTGGCTGTGTAACAACGATATCCACCGTTTCGTATCGTTAACTCCAACTGCCACAGCCCCCATTTCTAAAATTTCCTAAAGCAAGCAAACTAATGCCTTGGATCAAGTCTATAAGCTCTGTCTTGTGGGGTGGGTGGGTTGATGGAGTAAAAGAAAATAAGAAATATCCTCCACTTTTCAAACCAGACGTTGAGTCTACTCTACGCAATTTTATACCCTGCGTGTACTCCCCCCACTGAACCCGAGAAAGAAGAAGAAGAAAGGAAGAAGATATCCGAAAAGGGGGATTGAATGTCGTCTCGTAAGAACAAGAGAGAGAGGGTGGGGAAGAATCTGTCGGTGCATTTGCTTGAATTCCAATTCCAATTCTTCTCGTTAACTTATGCTACGTTATTGGATTGAAGAAGTTGAAGTAGTTGCAGCAAGTTAGTTGCCATATAGACGCTTCTCCCTCTCACCCATGAGTCAGTCGGGGTTTCGAGTTTCGTCTGAGAGCAACTTTGTTCAACTCTCGCTTGGATCTGTAAACCATGCTTTTTACTTAAGTTCCATATATTATTAGCATTTCTCCTTTAGATATTTTGGGGGAAGGGAGAAAGAAAAGAAAGCCCTGTTAAGCCGACGTGGTATAAGATCAATTTTCACCTTTTTCAAGTTAAAAATACAACAGTCGTGGGAAGTGAACCACCTTCTCAAGAAAAGACTTTTCTGCCGATAAGTGGATTGAAAGTGAAAAATGTTTGTTTTGTCTGTGTCTTTGAGTGTTTGAGTAGCCAACTGGACTCGTCACTTGCTGGAAACTGTAGAAATATTTGTTGGTTAATGAATCGAAAACGAGAGTGGATAAGTAACTTAACTTAAACCTTGAACAAACACTAAGGCGTGAAATCCATTAAAATTCATGTACACACGTTTATTCCGGTCGTTCAAGTGTTGTCACAGCATCGAGGTGCGTAAGAACATCAGTACAAACAATAGGTAATAACCATTATTGAGGGCCGACTTTATGCAAACATTGGAACATTTGTTTTAAAAGCTTATTGCATAAAAATAAATAAATAATCATAAAGCATTCGCAACTTCACAAGACATAAACCAACCCCATAGTAAAAAAGAAAGACAAAAGGTGAGAGAGAGGATGAAAGTGAATCTGCTAGTGAGTACACTGTGAAGCTGGGTGTGATTTACTTGCAATTAATATCGAATTAGTCAATCCAAATCCAAAATCAATATCATTGTGTAAACCTTGCAGAGACCGTTTGTGTGAACTGTGGAACCACGTTTGTTTTCCTGGTTCTGTGTTAGTGTGTTTTTGATTGCTGCAAAAGAGTGACTCATTCTTCTGCTCTACTCTGATACCATTTCTCACACGAACCTTTCGGTAAAGAATGGAATGAATTAGTATTAAGGCGGATACTTATATGCTGTCATTCTTCTACTCCAGACTCAATCCGCCGTTTATGCTGTAAATGAGGTGGGTTGGTTGTTAATGAGAAAGCCGGTCAAGATATGCACGAGTGTGATTAACGTGGTGTGTCTATGCTGAAAGGGAAACAGGAAATGAATTTTTAGGGGATAATTGTGTTCATTACTGTCACCATTGTTTGCTGTATTAATACTCATGTTCGGATGGAATACACCACCTGCTCGTCATAACTGTCATTTAGATTACAAGGGATACAACCGTGCTAAAACGTATTTGAAAGTCTCATGAAACGTGAAAACCTCAACAGAAGAAGCTCTTATTTTGTGGACCACCAAGTTCACCAAAAAACGTAAGTTTTAAACATTCACTGAATCTTGATTTTAAATACAAGCGTGGAAAATCCAACACGGAATCTCTCATGAAATTCTTGACTTTTGAATCGAAAGTTTTAAATGGTGTGCGGTCTAAAGCTACAGTTGCAATTTTGCGCCTAGTATCAGGCGTAGCTGGGAATAGTGGTTGGTAACCAAGTCGACGTAAATGTCAGTAGCACATTAAAAAAGTCTTTTTGCAATTCGGCAATTTATTGTTTTGTTGTACGCCCCAAAGTTTGCCAATGGCAAGAATAGTAGTCAAGCAAGCAGCAGTGCATGAAGATAAAAAAAAGTTGTAACCGGGTTCAAATTTGGTTGGGATGAAAGGCAAATTCTTCATTTTACGCAGTTGCAAAGCAAAACAATTCGACTCCTGTCAATTGTGTGTGTAAAATGCTTTTTTGACTCTGCAAAGAAAGCTTGAGGCAATATGGTAACCAAAATTCAGGTCCAGGAAGTGAACTCTGGTACATAGTAGCTGGCAGCATAATTGTCGGAATGGCTTAAAAGGAAATGTGCAAATTGGTTCTGTCTAAATTTTTAGTTGGAAGCGTCAAGAATTCATTATACTAAAAGTTATTAAATTAGCCAAGAATGCTGGTACAAGAATAATTTACTGTTAGTAAATAGGTGGCTTGCACAGTCGAAAACAGTAGCAAGCCATTATTGGGACATTGCCTGTAACATAATCTGCAAGGTTTTTGTTTACCTTTGGTTGCTCCATGGTATTTAGTAAATAGGTGTCGGATTGCTCCATAAAATTGGCTATGACCAAAGAAGATAGAATTTGAGCAGCTTTCACGGTCAAAAATCCCGAGCGCTACTGCGTTGTTGTATCCCTAAGAAGGTGTCTTTTCCTGCAGGCATTATATCACATTTCTGTGAAAAAACAATGCGATTCTTAAAGCACATGACGTGATCTTTGGTAAAGTGCGGGTGAGAAGAAAGAATGGATTCTGCGGCTTCCCTTAATACATTTTCCATCGTGCAGAAGTAAGCTAAAGAGGTCATTTGTATGAGAATCACGTCCAGAGGAGAAAGATTTCACAAGCTCGAGCGTTACTTGACTCCCACTCACGCAGTCGGCACTTTTGGATATCCTTTTCATGGAGAAATAAATTTTGGTTTATGCCCCCACGTTCTCAGACAAGGATTATGTCGCTACGGCCACGGTTATCTAAAGTTTCCAAATGTGGGTAATTGTGAGAATGTGGATTGAAACTTATGAGAAGGTAAACTGACGCATATTTTGTTTGCCTTGACACCTGAGATGAAATCAGAAACACAGGAGAGCTTGTGGACACTGTTTTTTGCAAAGTAGCATTTTAACTCCATTAGACATTTTTATTAGAACACTAAACCTTGAACAGGCTTTGTCCATTCCGCTGTAGGAAAGGTTATAGTGTGCATGTATTTACACAATTACTGCATCAAGATCAAATGTGCAAAGGCTAAGACCCAACTCAAATCCTGTCAACCTATAAGAGAAACTTGATCTAAGAAGAAAAATCTTTTAATCTCGGGCACAGGGAATGGGCACTTGGGGCTTTTCCGATTCCGATTACTGGCTAGCTAAATACCGACTCAAGTAGAGCAATGACTGCAACTGCATTGCACAGTCATTTGTACTCATGTGGAACAAACATGGAGACCACGAAGTCAAGACTTGCTGTGACATTAAAAATTGTCCTACTTCCTCTCGCACAGTGCAGTACCGCAATCTGTTCGTCATATCATCAAAGATCTGAGAGAAACCCCTTTTTGCACGTGAATTATTTTTTGCTGAAAGATTGTGCGATAACTTTTTCAGAACTCCTTTTTAATGCATAATCTCAACCTGCTGAGTATTGCTGCACGGTTACAGTCCAATTCTTCTCATGAATGACAATCTATGTAGACGACATAATAATTGTTGTATAACTTACAAGAAGTACACTGAAATGTAAACCTTTCTCAATCTCATCGACCATCTAAAATCGCCCTCATATCAAGACAATCATACAATCTTTTCAAAACGTTTCATTTAAAATTCCGCAAGAAATCGTAAATAACAGTCTCGATGTTGGATGCCAAAATGAAACCTGAGCTTGGACTGCACTATCCCATTCCCATTGTTATGCTCTCCCACAGATTGAATGATGCGTATTTGTAGTAGCGTCAGGGGGATTAAACTTTGTAAAATTAACCTGTCAACCAAGATTAGTTTACTTTACATAAAAGAAGCCAACCTCAATCCTTCTAAATTGATTTATGACAACAAAGATTCTGATGAGATATTTAAAAAAATATATGTAAAGTAGGTCCATGTTCCCCTTATTGTGAGATCAGACTAAAATGAAGGTGCGCACTGTAGACCATTAGCTTTTTTATTCTTATCCTGATACTTCAATTCAGTCAGTATGTACTCGTACCATATGTATTTTTTACCATTCGGAAGACATCTTCAGTAGACCTGCTAGTCCTGAGTATGGATGGAAAGAAATGACCATTAAAACAATGGTTTATTTAGTCTGTGTGGGTTCGTCTCTTTTGCCTTTTCAAAGCAATTTACGTTTGACATTATTACGGCCATAAATGAATAGTTTTAAACAAATGAGTCGCACGTGGTGGTTGGAGATCATTGTATGGTTTGTTGTTAGACAATAGACGATAAATATACCTCACTAGAATAACGCAACGTACCTTTGCAACCTTCGTTTTGTCTCACCCCTATCTATTTATTCTGACGTCACGTTCGATTAATAATGCAAATAGCAATCATCCTAGATTGAGTTAAGAGCCATGACAATTCTAAAATTTCGATACCAAGGTCAACATTTGAGATGCTCATCCATTGTGAGAGCTGTATTGAACTGAACTGATTAGGTTTATAGCACTTTGTACACTACCACTACAATTTAGAAGCTTTCCCAATTCACAAAAATGGCTCATGAAGATAAAGAATTTGCGATATCATTTTAATGCCACATTCTAGAGATGGAAAAGTTCTTCATTTTTACTTCTTGAGTGTTGAGTCTACTTTGCCTTCAGATTAGCTAACAGCATGTCAAGGGGAAGATGAAAAAGTTATTTTCTTTCGTAAAAACTTGTAATTTCAAGAATGACAATTATTATGATTACTAACTTCTATCTTGAGATCCATAAACTTTTAGAACACATCAGTTTCTTCTGGAGGGATAACGGAGACGACAATGAAATTTATACTATTGTATTACCCGCAATTAATTTCAGTCCTTGAAAGTTTAGTCATACAAATCCATCCACGAGGGAATAAAACGAGAATGGAAGACACTTGGATGATTGCCAGTTGGACACTGATGAATAGAATAATAGAATTTAGTGCCGAAATAAAAAAAAAAGTAGGTGAATGTAAAATGCGAAAGGAGGCCCAATCAATTTATTACTTTTGTCTGTTCAAACAAGGAACAGAAATGTAAGTAAACATCAGCGGAAGGAAGAGAAATGATTCTATAAAACTTCCTGCAAATGCGAAATACAAGAAATGAGGAGGAAAGAGTGAAACTGTTGGCGTATCTCTTGTTTTAGTGGCCCCTCCTGAATTTTTGCTTTTATTGCCACAGGCAATTACTCAAGATTAAAACTTTCCCTGTACTTAGAAAGCCTCGTGCACAAAGGGAACAAAGAGATACCTTCACTTCCATATGGAGAAAATGAGTGCCGTGTCTTCCTTCCTACGTGTAGAACGCCTTCAATTCTCTCGCTTGTGTCTTTTGTCACTTTAATATTTAATCCCCTTGACATGGAAACAAAGGAGCCGTGAACTTTGCACTATTTCGCAACGGCTTGCTTTGTAATGCTCATGAGAGTCAAGGGTTGCATATGGGAGAAAACTACGGAAGCAACAAAAGGTTGCAAAACTTTCTCGCACAGAAGAGAAGCAGGGTACTAAATAAATAAATCGTTGAAACAGCCTTGGAAGCTGCAGTTGGGTGTTCATGCAAAGTTTGCGAATTCACGGTTTCGTTGAAATCCACGAAATAATTTTTGCGTATCTATGATCAGAGATCGGGATACGATAGGCAGGAAAGCTTGAGATTCTTTTGTATTTTAAAAGCCAGGAGCGAAAATCCTGGTGAGTTGGAAAAACTACTAAAACTTTGTGTAGCAAATTAAAGTTTCACGACTCTTTTTAAAAATGCAGATGATTTACACAGTTCAACCAGACCTTTTCTCATATAAAGTCGACCTGAATTTCTAAATAATTAAGCTTCTAATTTGATATTACAGATTGCAGAGATTTGGAGCTAAGTAAATGCTAACATGAATACCAGTGGGCTTGGGATATTTTCACACTTTCCTTTTATGTTAGGCACAACCCTCTGCATTCAGAATCGCAAATAATCTGCAGCAAATTATGGTGAGAGATGTAATTTATTACCCAATGGCTGGGAACTACTTGGGAGCAAAGTAATATTATTTGGTTTTAGTAGCAAACCCACAAGAACCCCACACAAACAACAGCATTCCAATAAATCATTCTGACCTTTATTAGAATTCAAAAGTCTCAGGATTGTAGACGTTTTGGCAATGTGGTTTTGGAGTTCACACAGCTGCCTTCATTTAAATTCCAAATTATTATGTTTAAGGTGGAAATTAGATGCGTCTGTTATTCCATCTGGAATTCTCTTCTTCGTACCTGGAATTGGAAAACCTTTTTCATACAGGATCTTGATTGTTTCTGAACCCAGATAGTGTTACCATGGGCATTCGTATTGTGTGCAAAAGTGTGCCATTACTGTTAAAAAAATGGGGAGACCAGAGTTGTAATCTAAACCCTTTTGTAGCTCCATTTCACCGTTTCTTACACCGATACCTTATTCGTCCTTGTGTGTTGTTGGAGCACTAGAACTACATACTTGCGTCGTCTAAAAGTCAATTTTATAATTTGAGATTTACCGTGTTGGATTTTCCTTACTTGGATGGATAAAGCAAAGCGGCAATGAGGATGGGTTAAATCATATGCAAAATTTTTTCAGCCTTCATAGCTCGTCATCTCATCTGCATTTTTATAGTACAATGTGACAACAGATGGGATAAACATCCATTTTTGCAACTCTCACAACAGAAGAGCCATCCAAAACTCAAGTACAATAGAAGAGGAAATTCTAATTACTTGGAAAATAAGCACACAGCAAATCCTGCCATTTTATTCCACACCATACTTCACCCCTTCATTACCACTGTCATCATCAGCGAACCTACAAATAACTCACAAGACCTTTACTAGGTACAAAATTAAGGAGAAATCACAAACGTGGCCTGAAACTGTAACGCATTTCCAAGCACTTCAGTTCAGAAAAGAAGACTCAATTGACTCTGCCAGTGCCAATCATCCCCCCACACCACCCTGGTGACACAGTAACCAACACACACATACAATTTTTAGCAAATTCGCATTGTACTACTACGAGTCGTGAATTATAGAACATGTACAAACCCTCAACGATCGCCTCGTGCATGCAATTAGTGCTAGCGTAATGAGACAGAACAAGTATAATTGAATTTCGTGACGTGATGGACTGCTTTGTACTGCTCGATCTAGCAAATCTTTTAAGTGGAAGCAGCAATGCAAATATTTGAATAAAATTTAATCACTTCCCTTCACTCTACATCAACTTGTAAATAAAAAAGCGGCAAAACTGCCAAAGGTAATTTACTATTAACCGACGAAGGATGTGTGTGGCACTATAAGAAGAGAACAGAGAGAAGATAGAATTGCTTGTTTGACTGGCCGCAATTTAATTTATCTCTTACACAAGAATTGCATCAAGCCAACTCAAGCCAAGCGAGCAAACAAATGAGGGATCTGATGCTCGTAATTAACTTGATGACACCAAATCGAAATATTGGCACACATCATGCACACACACTCACGCTACAAATATAACAAAAAGCCAAAAGTCTATAAAAATTGGATCGACCAAAATTATGCAAACTGCTTTTTTCACAAATCAACTCTTCTGTCGAAATGTTCGTTCATCAGTTGTTGTTCCACTACCGTTTATAACCAATCTGTCGTCCCTCCTCAACAAACATTAACGAGTTGAACGCAATTTCATGCAGTTGCATGTCTCTCAGTGCTACACAACAGAACTATAATTTTAAGTGTGATGATAAACGCTTAAAAACTGAAGTTGGGATGCAACGTGCACTTTGTTCTGCTTGAAAAGACCATAAAATCTTTGTTGGAAAGGTTGTGCTCCCATCATTTATTTCTGCGATACGTCTGAATCCTGGAGATAACGAAGTCTTAAAACACTCTGACCTATATTCTAATTTTAAAGTTGAATGCAACAAGACTTAATAATTACCAACCAAACTCCTTTTTGTCATTGCCGGGTCTTGTTTTGTTTTAAAAAAGTTTTTACGTCCTATAAAAAAGCTTATACTCGTAGCATGTGGCGAAAAATGTAACTTGCAAGTAATTGGCTGACTTTGCAGAATCATGCATGTCAGGAATTATTCATGACGAGACGATAATACTCTTTACCATGTGCTACATTTTCTTAAGATGAAGAAGAGTTTATTCGCCTTTCCTCCCATCTGCATCTGTTCTTCGTGAGCCCTTCCTCCTCCTGACATATCTCTAATTTCACATGGACGTGTGTGATGATATTTACTACTCTTCTGCTGTATCATTTGCAAAGAAGAACTCGAGCAAATTCGCCTGAAGAGAAGACTCTTAGGCCAGTCGTGCGAACAAGACTCAGGCTGAACGTGTGTACTAACTAACGAATAAATAAATCATACGCGAATAATAAATCTTGAGAATGTGACTAACTTTCAAACTGTTTGTCTTATCGTCTTACGAAAGCTCGTCTTCTTCAACAATCTTTGGAGATTCGTTCCCCCAATAAAATAAAGTGTACCACTTAAACAGAATACAGAAGACAAG